>SNQJ01S0162057.1:9945-20697 GCA_010110895.2 Picea sitchensis
CATTGTCACATGGAAATCCGTCCTCCACACTCCTTACATTTACTACGAGGTGACAAGGTGTCGATTAGGGTTAAGGTAGGTTTATCTCTTTGTCATTCCTGAGCTTTACCGAAGAGGTTCGACATGCCCCATTTCAGAGGCGAAGACTATGAGTGAAGGAGGTTACTCCATGATGTAACTATTGGTGTGGCCCTATGCCCTGGTAAGTTGTTAAACACAATACCGAGATAGATAAGAAAAAGGAGATGAAGATCTTTAGAAAAGGTTAAGAGTACTGGTATTCTATCAATTTTTGTAGTGTTTTCCATTTATGTCTGTCGTTTCCTTCATTACGACAATTTCTCTACGTCAATTTTCGAAAATTGCCCCGTAATCCTAGGAAATGATTCCTCCCTGAGATTGTTGGTAACCCCTTTTTTGTTTAGGCGTTCGGGGTCCCTCCGTAGTAGCCAACAGAGCCTTTCGGAGTTAGGGTTGATCGAAGCATATGCCTCTCACTGTAAAAATACCTAAGACGTAGTATAAATATATCGACTTGTTTTGTTATTCTTGCTATCGTTCTTCCCCAAAGACATCTTGCATAGATAGGTTGGCTATGTGTATAGTCAACGAAGTGGGATCTTTCTATTTGGCAGGAAGAATGTTATATTTATTTTATCTATTTCCCCTCAATTAATGGAGTCATCATTCGTAGCTTTATCCGACCTTCGGTTGGTCCTTCTATTACCATTGTCATATCTTGTTTCTGGGGTATCTTGAATATTTTACTAGGAGTCCTGTAGCATAGACATTTCGTATGTGTCATGATGCCATGTAAATCTTGACGGGCGATGATTTATTTTTGTCCTTTAAACACCACAATGCGAAGACTCTGCTCTTACTGTTGATTTTGTATCTCTATTCATTACAATTTTGATTCATAACTGAATTATACTTAACTCTTTAATCATGTCGATATGCTGTGTGAAGATTCTATATTATTACATCTGCTTTCTCTTGTGGCACGATTTGTACTATTTTCAAGTTACGAGTTTCATTTATCAAATTTGTTATTGTCACTAATAATGGGCCTTGTTGTTACGAGGACCCATCAGAGATGGTATTGCGTCCTCCTCCCTTGGCCTGAACGTATAAACAGATAGCAAGCGAAGGGGAAAATATTTGAACCCATGCATCAACAAGATAAGTATCTTTCCGAAAGGGAATCATCGGTTTAATTTTTATAGTTTTATTACAATTTACTTTTCTTGGATACTTATCTTTTGAATAAAGACTAATGTTTACAGGATTTGATTTCTTGTAGGGTCTCTGTCCGTGCAAATCTCGGATACCCGTCACTGCCTCTAGCACAAAAGGTATTTGGGTTCCGAACCCTCCCACACCTTGGCTAACTCTACAGGTTCTGTCGTCGTTTAAGGAGATCATGATTTAACCAACTGTGTTGTAACTAGTTTGAGTCTACTGTAGCGTTTGTTGGAGTAAACCCTTGAGGTCATCCTTCCATTAATGGCATTATGCCAGTTTCCTATATAAGTATTGAGTCTATAATTGAATAAATATTCTGGCCATTATGTAATATACTTCTCTCCTTGAATTATTAGAAAGACGATACTAGTCGAATTTACTCAGAATGATAATCTGTGGCAAAGTATTTATGTCTTTTAAAATTTGAACACGGTACTTACTATTTATGCTACTCGACTCTGTTCTAAACCATTGGCCTAACTCGTTATAGAAAGGAAAAGAGGTTTACCATACTTTAACAATGGCTTTACTAGTATCTTTGTCCTACTGTACTCACTTTAAATTGGATGAAGTATAATGGTTGTTGCTTTAACTAGAGTATTCCAACTCTTATTTATTTAAATTATAGTCAAAGTTGTGTGTCCGTCGAATATTTATCATATTCATAGTATATGAGGAATTTCTTATGAATACATACATACATATAGTTGCATATACGTATTTGTTTTGTGTAGACATGAGATTCTGTATTTCATTATCATGCCTACCAATACTAATTAGATATATACTTGTTATAGATATATGGTGTAATTGTATTGACTCAGAGTGGGTTAAATATACACGAAGCGGTAGATAGCATCCGATTTTTCATTTATGAATCTGAAGTTGTATTTACAGAAAATATACTTATTCTATATATATATATAGTTTCAATCCATTCATGTCTAGATATCTTACACCAGAAATTGCAATGTACATGAATTACCTCTTTTATAACAGAAAACCAATTACAGAAAAAATTTACTTCTAGAATTTAATCACATAAATCCATTCGATTGTCCTAGGAAGACACTCAATTAATTTCTAACATTCGAACAGATTCAAATTCAATCATAAAGAGTTACTCCAGAATTGATTTATAACTATTTTGTCAGAGGTTTGACTTCACACATGCATATAATCGAACAATTTTCTCTTAGTTTATTGTGTACATACATACTTTAATGATTTTGCTACAATTGGGACTAATTCATCCCACAGAGATAGAAATAATTAAATTTATATACAACAAGTACCTTACATCAGATATACGATCATTAAAACAGAAAATGAAAATTATTTCAATTCATATTTAACAAGTACATGGCATCATATATAAAATCATTCAGGAAGAGAAGGATTAGAGTAACATATCTGAACCAACTTGTGGGAATACAAAGGGAACAACCACATTTCTCCCAACCGTAGAATAGAGAAGCCAAAATCACTTGCACAGTTCACCCCCTAGACTGACCATGAGTCCATGAGGGAAAACTTGGAAAAACTCCTCCTCAACAATGTCTTTCCATTCCAACAGATTCCTCTTGCCTCACACTCAATCAGTAGTGTTCATAACAATAAGAAAACCAATAGTCTCTTCCCCCCCCCCAACATACTAGGTAGTGTCTTGCCTCCTCACATATGCTATATATCCAAACAGTCATTTTGCCTAGGTATTTCTTCCCCCCTTGGGAATTTTTGCAGCTTTCTAAATCCCTGATTTTCAGGGGTTGCTAATGGCCAAATATTTGATTTTCCACTTGTAACAATTAGCCCAGAGGTAGTTTCAACATGTTCCCCACTCATGGAGTCACGGTCAGCTGATTTTAACATGGCTGTTCCATTTGTCCTCCTGCAATTAATATAAAATATCCTGTTCTCATACAAGTGTCATGGTCAAATAGTTAGTTGGGTCAAATCAGATATCTGCCCAACAGTCATAATAATTTATTAGAATTATCAAATTCGAAATTCGGAATTTCCATAAATGGCAAAAAATTTCCAAATTCGAATTTACTAAAAACAAAATAATTTTCCAACAAATTTTAAATTTCAAAAATACTTTTTTTTGGGGATGTCACAATTAACAGTTCCTTTAACTTATTAAAATTGTCCTGACACTTATGTGACCAAATAAACTTGGTCCCCTTTTTTTGTAGGGATGTGATTGGGTATGAAATATTCAAGAATCTCTTGATAAATCTGTGGTAGTAACCGGTAATTCCCATGAATGATCAGATGTTCGTCGCATCCTTAGTGATAGGCCATTCCATGATGACTATTATCTTCTCTGGGTCGACTGCAATACCTTCTTCAGATATTACATGTCCTAGGTACTGTATTCTCTTTTGGTAGAAGCCACATTTGTCAAATTTTGCATACAATTTGTGTTTTCTTAGGGTCTACAATACTATCTTTAGATTTTCCTCATGTTCTTATTCTGTTTTCAAATACACTAGAATGTCGTCAATAAATATCAACACGAACATATCCAAATATTGATTGAAAATGCTATTCATTAGACACATAAATGTTGTTGGTGAATTAGTGAGACCAAACAGAATAACAACAAACTCATAATGTCCATATCTCATTCTAAACATCGTTTTACTTATGTCTTCATCCTTTATTCTAACCCGGTGATAACCAGATCTTAAATCTAACTTAGAAAAAAAAAAATTCCCGTCCCACTTGGTCAAACAAATCATTGATTCTAGGTAGCGGATATTTGTTCTTAACAGTCATTTTGTTTAACTGTCGATAATCAATACATAATATTAGATTTCCTTCTATATTTTTAACAAAAAAGACTGGTGCTCCCCAGGGAGAGACACTTGGTCTGATGTATTCCTTGTCCAACAGTTCTTGTAGTTGAATTTTCAGTTCTGTCAATTCAGGTAAACTCATCCTATAGGGTGCCTTAGATATCGGGGTTGATCCAAGAAGCAAATCGATAGATAAATCTATCTCTCTTCTTGGAGGAAGTTCTGGTATTTCATCCACAAATAAATCTCTAAATTCATGTAATATGGTAAAGTCTTCTAGGTTGGGTTTATCTTTCTTTTCTAACATATTTTTCACTTGAATAGCATAAATCTGACACCTTTTATTCATGCATTTCTCAAACTGCATTGTTGAAATCTGCCTAACTGAGACTGGTTTTTTGATGCCTTGTATTGTCCTAACTATGTTGTTTTCATCTCTGTAAGTAAGTGATTTTTCGTAACAATCTAGAATTACTTTATGATTCTCTAACTAGTCCATTCCAATAATTATATCGTACGACCCTAACGATAGAATATTCAGATTTAACTTTGTATTTTGGCCATCTAAACTGAGTTCACAATCATAAATGAAATCTGTTACTTTCCTTTTGGTCCTTGTTTCTAGATGAACTAACCAGGATTTAGTGTGCTTTACTTTCTTAAGCTTGTTTGAATCAACTACACCAGGGGTAATATAACTCAGAGTAGCTCCTGGGCCAATTAAAATAGAAATACGGTTATTATTAACTTTACCTTCAACTTCCACTATAGTGGATTGATGATCAACTTATCGACCATCCAAAGTTGGATTAATTTTGTGTACTCTCTTGCCCACATCTCCTACCGTAGAGACCTCTTACAGGTTATGAACGATGGTCCTTGCTGCTAAAGTTAAACGTGGATAGTTCCTCCTTAAATGAGGCTCTCCACATTCCCAACATTTTAATGGTTCCCTAGGGCTATCCCCAAATTTCTTGGTTCCCAGATTAACTTGTCTACCTCCCCCTTGGTTGTTTTGGTTATTGGAATGAAAATCTTTCCTGTGGAAATTCTTTGTTGCAATCCGAAAAGGGGCTGGTTAGAAGCCCTTCTTCTGCCGGTTCATTCTTTCATGTTTATTATCTTTCCAAGCCTTGGGTAGTTCATACCGTTGTTTGTACTGGTCATAGCACATCTGGTCCTTTATAAAAACTTCACTTAAGGTTTTGGGGTTGTCAAATTTGATTATGTCCGTATAGGACTATGGTAAGAAGCTTAGGAATCGCTGGATTTTTACTTTGTCTTTCCTCATGTATGGTACAAATCTTAATAATTCAATAAATTTGTTTATCAGGTTTTCCATGGTCATCTGACCAAGTCTTATCTCATAAAATTCTTTGGTCTTTCTCTCACAGTAACTTTTTGATAAATATTGTTTCTTGAAGTATTTCTTGAAATCTGACCATTCCATCTGTTTTTTATTTTAATCCCTTGGCCAACTTCATGTACTGCCACCATATACTCGCCTTTCCTTTGAGGTTATAAATGGCCATTCTAACCTTCATGTTACTAGAATAATTATAAATCTGGAAATGCTTTTTTATGTCCAGTAACCATGCTTTAGCCTCCTCCCCTGTCCTGGATTGTTCGTCAAAGGTGGACAGTTTCATTTTCTTAAATTCACCCTCTAGGTGGTCCACTTGTTTCCTCTTCCTTCCTGTAGTTTTTTTATTTTCTGTTGTTGGTGTGCCTTCAGAAGAGTTATTCTCATTTTTTGCTTCAGGACCATAATTTTTGGAGGCTCTTTCGCTAACCTCTTCTTCCTTGTCATTGTATTTTGTTCTCTTCTTTGTTACTATGCTATGCAACAATACTTCATTTATTTCCTGCTAGTCTTCATGTGCCTTTTTTAGTTTCTCATTATCTGCCTTGAAAACTTGCAGTTCCACAATAAGGTTCCTCATTGTTTCCAGAACCTGGGTAGTTGAACTTCCTTCACTGTTCTGCCTAGGCTCTTTAGGATGTCCTTGCTCGGGATTCTCCTTAAGTCTAATCTCCTCTTCGTTCTGTGATACCATTATCACAACAAAACAAAAATTTTCTGTTTGTAACAGTAATCATATTTTTTAGTCTTTCTTTAAACAAAATAGAATGTACTAAACAAATTTTTCGGCCCTATTTTGAGGTTCAAGTGTTGTAACCTTTTCTTTGATACCATATGTAATGTACCCCAACTTTACCAAATTAATTTGTTTTTGATAGGTGCATTAAAAATTATTTACTCTGCTATACTTGATCGGTTTAAGAACTATAAACGTCATTATTAGAATACGACATATACCTATTCGTACATACAACCGACTCAAAACAAGGTAGTTAACCTTTCCATGAAGTCGTGCCTATTACAATAACTCGGTACATATGACAACACTTGTCATAACATGCTAAGGTTTAGACTATCCACGAAACTATAATCTGGTTGTATCCATAAAGTCTAAAGTAACTCTAGCCTAACATGGTTTCTACTTTTATCAAAGGGATCCACAAAAGTGTTTTACTAAGGCTCCACCGTCAAACAAGACTTAATACTTCCCCTTCATATCCCATGAAGGAGTATTTCAAACTTACCACAAACAATCTCTTATATTAAGTTTTTCTTTTCTTTATTATATCTTTATATCCCATGTATCAAGGATTGTTTAGAATCGGTGTTGGATATACAATCCTTACCATATATCTATATAGTCATATATATAGTACCTATATCTATAGTCACGCAAGGAAACACATTTCTAGAGTTCAAAAATGTAATTTATCATATACCTTACCCATAGTATTTAACGTTATCCACATTTGACTATATATGGGTCTACTTACAACAAATTATACCCTTACTGTATAATTCATTCTAACTGTCACATGTAGTGGGCGTTCTTGCCAGATTTTCATTAAAACTTTAACATAGTAAATGCATGGACTTAGCATACGCCAGTTATTTAATGAGAGGGTTGATCGAATACCGATGTTTAGCGTTGAGGGGTTGGAATCCCATCGGGCATGAGAGTTCACAACCCTAAGAACGATAGTGTATTAAATCCATACCTAAAACTTGCGGTAGAGCATGAAAATACACCCAACTTAGTGACAAGTGTAAGGTCCTCCCTGCTACTACAAATCGACAAGTGGTAGATAGATACAATGAATTGGTAAATCTTTTTATTTTTTATTTTTTAATTTTTTTAACAAGTTGAGCAATCAACTTGCATCTGACTTCTACAAATAAAAGACATAATTAGAGTCTTGGCTCAATGGATCCCAACCTACATTGGTTAAGCATTTATTATAAGACAAAGTACCCAAAAACGGAAATCTACCTTACCTTATCTAACACATCTCTACTTAATTTTATTGAATCAAGAGATACATTACAAGAAAACAAGACCTATGCCCACCTATAAATACATAAATATTCTTGCAACTCAATCATTAAATTGATCATAAAATATGCTATTATTGATATCATTTACATCCTAATTGCAAGATATTTTCCAACTTAACTATTTACAAAAATTCAACTATCTATTTAAGACACCAAACATAAGCACATAAATCATAAATAAGAACAAACACAATAAGTATTTTCATAACTAATTCTATTACTATATCACAATAATATTATCAATCACTCTAACTATCTATAAACCAATTTTTAACTAACCCCTTTTCCCATGTAGCTACATTCCTTATTAATCTATTAACTAACTTCTTATATATCCATACTTATAAAGTAAGATTTTAATTTAAACAAGCCCTTACCATACCCCCACTTTAATTCATTTTAATTATGTGCCTCCTTATCAACCCAATTACATAAACGGATATAGTTTATCAACCTTTTCAATCCAGCCCTTAATTACTAAACCAAAACAACTTTTGTTACTCCCAACACACGCAATGACAGAATTTAATATTTTAAACTAAAAGAATCCCCAATGCACTTTTATTTAAAACCAAACTAAAGGAATGTTGTAGTGAGGTCTTGACATTAAGGGATGGAAGTATCTTACACTCCTTTAATTCATTTTTATTTTATTTTGCAAACCAACCATTAGTCCTTAAGGTTTACGTGGACAAGTGGAGGTCAAGTTCGAGTCATTAGCTGGCAAGCTCCACTCCTCCTAAGGCAAATTGACAAGTCTGAAAACTCACGGAGAGGAAAACAAAAGGATATCCATTAACATTACTCTCGTCAATGCACAGCGTGGTCATCGCCAACTGTTACACGATAAAATACCTTAACCCTCTCTCTCTCTGTCCGAACTTGGAACGAAAAGCAGAAGGTCACCTCCATCCCCGGGGAAAATTTAAGGCCAGTAAATCAGTGAGGGTATCGTTGTGGGACGAAATCGCTACTTTTCACAACTTCATTAAATATTTTAAAGGAGAACACCGGAAACACGGCAACATTTACAAACTAAGAAAACTATCACAGGCTGAGAAAACTATCGTTGATTAGCAATTATACATTGTCTACAAAATAAACTTGTTGACTGCTAAAAATACCAATGCTGTCCATTAAAATCACCATCCATTAATGTTGTCACAACCACAACTTATTCCGTTCCAAGATCCCTATTAACCGTGATTTACTGCCGACAAATAAGAGATAAAGCTAGCTATAATTTACACAACAACTGTCTATAAATTACTAAAATCGTTGGGTGAATTCTATAGCAACACATTCAGAGTTTTTAGCAAAACAATGGGGGCGTTAACAACCAGAGGGCAATCAGTTGAGAGTCACAATTCGTGGGCATTAAGTCTGGTATAATCCTGTGTAAAAAAAAAGAGTCCGTGACTGTCAAACGTTGGAGAAAGGACGCAAAGATATAAATCTCAGCAGTGCAGAACACACAAGGAATTACATTCGCGGTAACAACAATACCATATCACTTAAATGGTAAAGATTTCGTGCTAAAATTTCAGCATACAACAGTCACCTTAAGGTCAACCGTGGGCAATCACAGGAAGAACGCAACATCAATCATAATAAAAAAAAACAGTTGTACAGGAAGGTAACCTTTTATGCGTTAGCGAAACGATGCCTACCTTCAAGTATTGTGGTGTGTTTGTTGGGCTGTGATATGATAGGTGCACACTATCAGAGAGTTGTTCTACTTATCAGAGTAAAAGAGATGGGTTCATGGAATTATCAGGACTAAATACATCACAGAGCTGGCTTACTTATCAGAGTAATGGAGCGTTGTTTATGGTAACTGTAACCATGCAACAACAGTCTCACGCCACCTTTAAAGGGTAAGTCGTAACCACTCGACACCGCACAGTCAACCGACATCAATATGCCACACCATAAGGGAAAAACGGGCGCATTAAGGTAGTAACAGGGAGGTAAGATCTGAGGTAATAAAGCGTGGTAAATAGAAAATCTGGTAATAATTTGTGGTAACAAAATCGTGGTCATAAATCTGGTCATAAGTCGTGGTAAATACAGCCATCTCAACAAGGCGGTTTAAAGAAAAATCGTGTGCGTCTTTATGAGTGGAAAAGGCGGTCATTTATACAGCAAAACACATGCATCCTTTAATTTCAAATCAAGGGCATTACTCGGGAACAAATAGCAGTAAACTTTTATGCCAACGCGGTCTTTTATGCCATTTCCAACGACACAAGACAACAGTCAGCCAAGGGCAATAACTGAGGTAGACGGCTGATAGGTGCGTCCTTTGCTTATCATCTTCGCACAGAAAAGCAGGGCATTGAGATCCATAGGTCTTTTAACGCCAAGGCGATGACCATAGATCAGGCTCCTGGTCGACTGCTCAGGCGAGGATTGGTGAGCTAGGGACGAAGGATAAACAACCACGAAGGTCACAATCACACACAACAAGTTGGTCAAGACATGCGGGAAAATGAAGGCCATGGGAGTCAACAACCATCGAGCTAGGCTAAGAAAAGTTTCAGTCATCAATTAAAAAAAAATCAATTTACTTCTCCATTA
The DNA here is from genome assembly GCA_010110895.2 of Picea sitchensis. Taxonomy (NCBI): domain Eukaryota; kingdom Viridiplantae; phylum Streptophyta; class Pinopsida; order Pinales; family Pinaceae; genus Picea; species Picea sitchensis. Next base: position 19,993 of record SNQJ01S0162057.1, read on the forward strand.
AATAAGCAGATCCAAGCATAAGTCCTAATACAATCTACCATACCAAAATGAAGAGAGCATACCATTGCCAATCACCCGCTCTAAATGACGTCCCATGCACTCCATGCAACTCCTGCTTGTCGACCGACGAGACTTCACCGGTACCCCCAGCCAATGCTAGGGGTACTCTTCTTCCCCCTTAGCCCCCCGAGCTATAAAGGGGCCACATACACACTATCCATAGATTTTGACTAGCTCCCATCTCGTCTCGCAAGACTGAGCTACCACTCCTCACCGAGCTTATCCTAACTCCCACAAGTTAAGTTAGACAAGTAGATAATTCTGCACCGTAACGCTATGCAAACAGAAGAGATCCAACCTCCTTCACCTCCCTTCATTATATAGATTTTTTTGGTTCCTTACTTTCCAAAAATCTTGTTTAGTTAAGTTTTTACAATTAAATTCCTAAAAATTCCTCCCCGTACAAGTGTCACCCATCCCCTTCATTCCTCCATAATTTAATTTCTTTAATTAATTAATTATCTTTATTTCCCTCACCCACCTAGAGTTACTCCTAGAATCACTCCTAGGTGTCCCCAAATTCTCTTACAGGTTTTAATGATTTTCCCCACTATTAATTTGTTAATTTAGTTTAAATTAGAAAGCTCTTAAATGGTAGATAATTTACTAAGTTTGACTTTCCGTTTTTTTTTTTTTTTTTTTTGT
>SNQJ01S0162058.1:5145-15705 GCA_010110895.2 Picea sitchensis
CTTGTAGCCATTCTAAATACTGATACCTCTGTATAAGTTTGAGAATAGAGAACAGAAATTTAATTCTGCTAGTATCCAGGTTGGTGAAGTGAGTGGGATATAAGTTCCCCGTTTACGAATCATTGGTTCCAGTACATGGGCTGAATACATTGATACACTTTTCTAAAACATTTCTTCAGCTTTAATGCTGAAATCTTCTTTATGGAAGTAGACCTTGGAATACCTTTCACTGTTAGTTTTTGGTTGCTTTGAGTTGTTCTCCTAGGAAGCAAATGCATTAGTGTTGAAGGGGATTTTTTGTAACATGGGTGTGCCATGTGGGAAAGATTCCCTTACAGTCCTATGACATATTCCTTACACCTTTTTTTTTAGAAGCAACATCGCATTGCACCCTCAACCACCTGAGCTAGACCCAACTGACAACAAATTCCTTACACTTATGACACCTGATATCTTCCATTTTTGGTCAATGCAAGGTTATAACAGATTCCTCTTACACAGTTATGACAACTTTATGATGGATTCCTTACACAATTATGAGAGATACGTTTCATGGAATAATGTGTAAGAGCTATTCTAGGCATAGGAAGGGCATATTGCTTGGGAGAGATTCCTTTGTATGTGGGGCACTCTCTTTGGGGTCTGTTACCGACCAAACTAGCGGTCTCGTCATGGTCCGTCGAGACGCTCTGGCCGCACCACAAGGATGAGTGTCCAATGTCACCACAACACTTATCCTTCCCTGTTTAAGCCCAACTCCCACTCTCAAAAGGCTTTGGGAGGCTTCCTTAATACACACAACAATCACCTTACCCGACCGATTAGTAGATTAGTGCCTTAACTAGCTGGCTATGGTGAAGGGGTAGGAGTTAATTGTTTTGAGGATGCTGTAATATGATTAATTTAAGGTAGAAAATGGAATAGAACAACAGCAAAATAACATTCAAATCAGCATAAGATAAACATTTAAAACATGAGATAGAATGCTAACATCACTTGCCAAAGACTAGGAGATTTATCTTGATAGAAAACCTTGGCTAAGTAGATGGAAAAGAGATGTAGGTTGGCTGTAATTGACTGCAAACCTACATCAAATCTTCACTTCCCCCCTTTAAAATATCCAATAAAATCATGCCAACTAAGGGGGAATAATAACCCTTGGGGGAGAAAACTCCAAGACAAAATTCCAAGGGGTTTCTAGCTCTTAAAATGGAAAAATACAGCAAGCTAGTATTTGTTTCTTTTTGTATTTTTATGTTTTTATTAAAACAGAAAATTGAAAGAAAGTATATTTTTTGAAATGAAGTTGGTTGAAAGAAAGTGGACATACCAGAGAAAACTCCAAGACAAAATTCCAAGGGGTTTCTAGCTCTTAAAATGGAAAAATACAGCAAGCTAGTATTTGTTTCTTTTTGTGTTTTTATGTTTTTATTAAAACAGAAAATTGAAAGAAAGTATATTTTTTGAAATAAAGTTGGTTGAAAGAAAGTGGACATACCTCCGACCTTACCTTTTCACCTCCAAGTGTCGGCTGCGATCACAACCACCTCTAAGTCAACTTTAGACTTTGAACTAAAAGATGGGTTAGGAGTTGATGGACTATCACCCCCGCCTTAGTCTAGAAAGAATAGATTGATCTTGGATCCTTGCTAGGAAAGCTCCCAATGGATTGTCTCCAACCACTAGATTGGCATGGGTGCAAAGGCAAGCTATTCTCCTTGTTGAAGATATCCCCTAAAGGACGTGTCCAACCCTTGGATCCTAGCCCTTCGACACTACCAAGGGAAGAGATGAGGTGCCTAGCCTAGATCCTTCCCTCCACGTGACTATGTAGCCCCTCAATGGACCAACCTCTTGATCTTGCAAATCAACCCAAGCATAAACAATCCTTTCTTCTATTAAGCACTATTACTCATAAGCCAAGAAGAGATAGCATAGAAAAATCAACCATAGTACTCAATAGAGTGAAAGTTCAATTAAAATGGCCTTATGATCTCATAATTCGTCAACAACTGAATTGAGAGGAGGGACTAGCCTTATATAGCTTTCTTTGTAATGACTAGTTTCCCTCTCCCATTTAAAAAATAATTGTTTGACTTGTCATCCATGACCTGGAGACTAAGTCATGACAAATAAAACAATTTTTTACAATAAAATATTCCCACCAAGGAATTATTTTTCTCAATAAATACAAAAACTAGTTTCCATGAGGCTCACAACTAAGAGAGATGGGCCAATTTGATGGATTTGCTTTGAAAAAGTCCACTTGGTCACCAATGCTCCACTTTCTTTGACCATACGACTCATATTGTTGTTCAACGGCTAGGAAGAGGAGTCATTTTAATTAATTGGAGGGGCTGATTTACTTTAAGAAAGTGTGCAACGACTGGTCTTGACCTCAACCACTCCCTTTTAGCACACAACTTCCTCTTTGATGCATATTTTTTAATTAAATGTTCAATGATTCTTTTGAGTGGACCGATTTAATTTACTGTGCCTCAATTTGCATGCTGGTGGCTAAGTAAGGTGGCGGATTTACTTTTATTTGGACAACGATTCAAGTAAATGGGGGCTGATTTACCTTGGATGAACCCAATCTTCAACTTCCTTTGACCCCACGATCTCTTTGGACACAATCGCTAAGGGAATCCATGCCTGGGTGAGATATGGGGGTTCCCTCTAATTATTGGTGTTTGGTTTATTTATCTATGTACGCTAAGGGAGCCCACGTTCCATGTTACATTTCATTTGATCCAACGTATGACTTAAACCCACAACTCTCCTTAGACTCATGCGATTTTCCTCTTCACCCCACGACTGAGTGGATCCCATGCTTAAATGATGTGGCAGCTCATTAAAATATGGTGGCTCATTTTCATGTCACGGTTTTTAAACAAGTGCGCCCCCCTTTCTCATAATATTTATTCCATGGGTTTCCTCACTAGGTAAAGGGGTGACCACTTTTCTCATAAAGTTTATTAAAATTTATTTCAAAACTTTATAATATCAATGCTTGCCCTTTTGGCTCACTTGGGAAATATCCTTTAATATAATTTTTAATTGACCCTTTAGTTTGGTTTGCCAAATCCACATGAATATCGTTGCATGGAAGGAATCTGAGACATGAGTTTTGTCGAGAGCATGGTCTATTTGCCTTTTGCAGCTAAACTTGTCTTTGAATGTCATGAAGGGCTCCCTTTCTCACCACGTTTCCTTCATAAATGTGCTTATTCCACCCTTCACGAGTTGGTTTTTGCTTATAACTCAGCGTTTTGTTAAAATTTCAACGTGGCATGTCAAGTATGCATGGAGACGGTCAACCTGAGCCCCTGTTGTATTTTTGGCCCCAGGATCTCGTGCATCGGGATTTGTGAACTGCCTTGGAAAATGTGAGATGCTGAAAAATTTGTGAGACTGCCATGTTGAGATCTGAAAATGATAAATGCACCATGGCCAAGGAATGCATACAGACTCTATAAAACAATGATCGTGTGGGTAATGACATAGGTACGCACGACCATGGGTAGACAAGTCCCACAATGTGCGATCACCCCTACAAAGAACTTGGCTCCCGTAAACCATGTGTCTCAATAGGTCCACCTCAAGTCCTCCAATCCTATCTAGGGCAAAAGGAAGTGAGGGAGGAGATTAGAAAGACTGATCATGCCCGACTACAAAGTCTAAGTCCATATTACATAATCCTCCACACGACCTACAAGGCTTTGACTTGCATCGTTGGGCTTACAATGGTGTAGCCAGATGAAAAAATGTAGGGTACCTCCTGGAGAGGTAACATGGTCTATTATTAGCAGTTAAGTTTTGTAATTGCTTTTCGCTTTTGTCAAATTTGACTAGATGAGGGATGGCACACTAGTTACAGTTATATATTCATACATGAGTTGTAGGAACACATAGTGAGAGTGTGAAGTCTTGAGATAAACCATTGTAGTCCCTTAAGAACAATATTGATTTCTTCTTATGTGTTAATGAGAAGATAGCGATTGCTATTACAAAATTTTAGCTTGTTGTCCACTACATTCATGTTGTTTGAACTTTGTGTAGATCAGATTTCATCTTTTGTAGGGATGATTTCATCTTTTGACATGCAGTGTTTACTTTTAAGTTTTCCTTTCAACAATTTTGTTTATGTAGATCCGAGGCTTTGATTGGTGTTTCGGTCTCTTTGTTTTAGTTGTAGGACAAGTTTTTTGACTGCAGATCTGTGTATCATGGAGATGTAAGATTATAACATGCTATCAATGCTGTGCATATGAGATTCTCCAAATCCATGTATGGAATGGATTGCTACCTATGAGAGGGAGTTGTTGGAGGATCTCAATGGGTGTGATGCCCAAAAGACAAAAGTGATTTGAGTGATCTATACATGTGAGAGGCACCAAGCCCCATGAGAGGTTGTGGGTGAGATGCCCATGTAGCACTAGTGATTGGAGTGGATTTGTTCCCTAAGATAAGCATAGTGAATTTGTGATAGGTTTATTTCATTGGTTGGTCCATTTATTGAAGTGTGTTATAGGTTTGCAAGATGGCTACTCTTGGTCTTAGAAAGTGACCATCTGGAGGGTGCTTCCAACTTTGCATCTTGGAAGTGCCCACTGTCGAGGTTGTTGGAGGAGATGGATCTTTGGGAGATTATAGAAGGCACTGCTGTTGCTCCTATTGATGCTACTTTGTCGGGAACACGTAAAAGAGTGTTGCTAAATTGAAGAGAATCCTTATGGATTTGGTGAAAGACCACTTGATCCCTTAGGGGAAGTCAAATAACGAGATGTATGCAACTTTGATCACTTTATATCAGAGTGGGAATGTGTCCCAAAAATTGCTATTGAAGAATCTACTCACTCATACACACAAGTGACATAGACACAATATCTAGTTACTTGATGAAGATTACCCAGATCAAAGATCAGATCGCAACCATCTGGATGAAGGTCAAGAATGAGAAGTTGATGTCTATCGCAATGAATGGATTCTTAGAGCCCTAGGAATCCTTTGCGCAAAGTGTCTATGTGGTTGTTAGCACATGCCTAACTTTGAGCAATTCTGGGATGATTTCATCCAAGAGGAGACAAAGAGAGCAATAATCGCAACCAAACATTATGAGATCCCAAACCAAGCGCTCATCGATAAGATGAGAAAAGGAGGAAAGAAGGGAGGACCCAAGAAGGGTCACAAGGAACATTCATGTTTATCACAACATGGGAAGAAAGACTTGAGTCATGTGAAATATTTCAAGTACCACAAGATGGGCCACTATCTATCTCAGTGTCTTGAGAAGAAGAAAGCAAAGAGTGAACAACATAGGCTTTCAGAGTGGAAGAGTTAGCATCCATGGCATTGTGCCTTTCCACTAACATCATCTCTAGTGTAGGGTCATCTTTGAACAATGGAGCATCTAGACACATGACATTCAACCATAAATATTTCAATAGAATTGAAGAGAGAGAAGTTGACATACAAGTGGAGTTGAGCAATGATGCCACATTTCTAATTATTGGAATGGGATCTGTCTCTTTGGACATGCCATCAAGTGATGCTCTTGAGCTGAATGATCATTTAGTTTCAACGAGGACAATTTTTAAATGTGTGGTTGAGTTTGATGAGAAGCAAGCCATCATAATATATTGCTGCTAGAAGTATGGTCATGTCTTTGACAAAGTGTGCAAGAAGTTGGCTTGTATAGGTTGCTCGCAGATCTAGTGAAACATGATGCTTTAGTGCATGGTTGTGACAAGTTGAGAGAACTTTGGCACAACAGATTTGGTCTCCTGCATTATGGAGCATTGCCACTCTTAAAGGACATAGTGCAGAGATTGCAAGACTACAAGATCTAGAAGCCATGAGTGTACAAGGACTATGCACTTGGCAAGCATATGAAGATTGCTTTTCCAAGTAGTGGGGCATAGATTAAAAAATATTCTTGATTTGATTCATTTAGATGTATGTGTACCTATATGATCAACTTTTTTGACAGTTAATATTTATTATGTTTCATTTATCGATCATTCCTCCAAAAAGATTTAGATTTACTTAATGAGTTTGAAGAGTTTAGAGCTCTTGTGGACAATCAAACAAGTAAAAAGATCAAATTGTTGAGGTTTGACAATGGAGGAGAGTACACTCCAAGGTCTTAGATGCATTTTGTAGGGAAGCAAGAATCAAGAGGGAGTTATTGCGCCTTACAACCCACAACAAAATAGGGTTGCAAAGAGGAAGAACTAGTCCATCATAGAGATAACCAAGGCTATGATACATGGCTTGGATTTGTCCATGTGTCTTTGGGAAAAGGTGTGTAATACAACTGTGTACATTCTGAATCAATATCCTCATAGAGCATTAAAGGACAAGACACTAGAGGAATCCTTTACTGGTGAGAAACCATAAGTATCTTACTTATGTGTATTTGCTTGTCCCGTTTATTGTCAAACTAGAAGAGAACTAAGTTTGAACCCTCGAGTATCAAGGGCATTATTGTTGGGTAAAATGAAACATCCAAAGCTCACTGGATCTACATTCCAGCATAGTGGAAGGCAATGGTAAGTAGGGATATAAAGTTTCATTAAGATGAATGATCATGAAGTTCCAAAAGCCTCCTACAGATATTGTGGAAGGTGAGAAGTTAGCTGATCCAAAGTTTCCTTAAGAGGATAAATTAGAGTTAGCTTTATATCAACGAGATCTCAATTTAGAGGGAGAGGGCTTATTATCCTCAAGTTTAGTGAGGATGCCAAGATGGTTTACCTAGAGGTTGAAGGAAGTAGAGAAAGTGGGAGCACCCAAGTCTAATTTTAGGGTGAGTCATCCACATAGAAGATGTCCTTCTTATGTTGCATGGATGTCTTGTATTAGTGATGCATAGCCTTCCAACTTTGGAGAGGTTAATGCAGAGAAGTGATCACGTGATGCCATGGTTGAGGAATACAATGCCATTTTAAAGAATGATATATGAGAGATTGTGTTGAGACCAATGGGGAAATCTGTGATAGATTCTAGATGGTTGTACAAGATTAAGCATGTAATAAATGGGAGCATAGAGAAGTACAAATAAATATTTGTAGCTAGAGGATTCTCTCAAAAAGAGGGAGTTGACTATGAGGAGACTTTTGCTCTATTTGCAAGGAATACTTCTATCAGAGTAATTATGTCTATTGTACCAATTTTTTGTCATCCTTTACATCCAATGGATGTAAATATTTATTTTTTGAATGGTCTTATTGAAGTGGAAGTACACATTAATCAACAAAGAGGCTTTGAGGTGCATGGGCAAGATACCCATGCATGCAAGTTGAATAAGGCCCTTTATGTGTTCAAGCAACCACCATGATCAAGGTACTTGTTATCCCCTATCCTAGGGATAACTAAGGAGATTATGTCTTGAGGCCCACAGATCCTAGACATGGAGTACCGAGAGCCATATGACTTGAGCCTGGTCCTGGAGGGCCCATCTTCTCTTCAGTGCGTCCTATCTATCAGTAGCAGCAACATCCATCTCATCGGCCTGATTTTGAAGTAGCAGTGGGTCTTGCTCCATGAGGTAATGAGTCCAGGTATAATGGTATGTGTCACTCTGATTTTTAAAGCATTTGAATATGTGCACTGAACTCTCTTTTGTTTCATGATGTTTGCTTGGAAATTATGCTCTTTAACTTGTTCATACCTGGGGGCGGTGACAGAGTGCCCTAGTACGTTGGTTCCCTTAGGGATGAGTTGCCACTAGGTGGGTCTATGAAAGGTCATCGTCCATTCCTTCCATACTTACCAATTTTCATCATTATCCCTATCATCTTCCCCCTACCTTGGTTCAGGCATTGGGTTTGCCAAGCTAGTAAGGGTTGTACCTTGCCTTGTGGGAAGAAGGGGCTAAAGGCCTAGAGGGTAGAAGTAGCTGGCAAAAGTTAAAAGCCAAAATGAAACCTTGAGATGCTTCGCCCAGGGATTCCCGAGAAAGCAACAAATGGTTTCTCAGTAAGAAAAGGGGACCCATAAAATAAAATAAAACTCAAGGTCTAGTTGATGGATAGGAGGTCTTATCATGAGCCAGCCTATTAGGTCCATGGGCATGTAGCGGTATGACACTACCATCCATCTGGTCACCAAACTAGGGTAGTGGCTCTTGGTGGCATAGCCAAGAGAAAGGGGGTCTCATCACGAGCCAACCTTCTCATTTCCGTGAAGTGCCTGTGGGTAACGCTGTCACCACTGGTCACCACGCAGGACAGTGTCCTCCAACTATTCTCTTGAAAAGAAAAAAACAATTAGACAAAGAATAAAATGCATTGAATGGGCTAGGAAACAATGGCATCCATGACAAGGTGTAACTCGCCCCCTACAAAGGCACCAACAGGTAAGACCTACATTTCCTTGTTATCACTGCACCCCTTGCCCAAACATTCCCTATACCATTTCATACACCTACATGACCTAGATTGGTCTTCACCTCGGAAACACCCTAAACTTGAGGAGGATTAGCCCAATAGGACATCCTGAGACCCTCTCCAAACCCGACTTGTTAAACTGCATAACGTCTTTGAGCATTTGTCTGGGTAAAAGGGGGTTTGATGCACATGTTTGGGTAATTTGATTATTAGACGTGATTGACATTGCTATGATCCCTGTGACTTATGAGCCCATGGAGGGCGTACTTGTTGTTGCTGCAGGACCATGCCCGGTGGACAGGTACATATGGGGAGATGATTAGCTCGAACCTCCATGGGGAAAAAATCCCACCAGATGGATGTTGTGACCCCAGCCAGGGGCAGAGAGACACCAGAGGCTTGCACCAGAGAAAAAGAAGGATGTTCCACCAGAGACACTTTGGCAAGCCTGGACCTAGGGGGATCTTTCTCTCCCCCCTGAACGTTGGTCTTGGGAGGGCCATGACGTCACCCTTGTGACCCTAGACGTCACCCAACGTCAGATGGACATGATGGAGGCAATTGTGTGCTAGGTGGCACGTGTGGCATCATCCGGATGCCTAACATTTTTCTCATGGAGCCCGACGTCGCACTTATGAGGCCCAACGTCACCTTAGGAGTGCATGACGTCACCTCTATTGCACATTTTAGGGTTGAATTCTTTGAATTTATGTAAAAACTGGATTTTTGATGTAATTTGGCCATGTCGGCCTTTTCTGACCTAAATTTGAATTAAGGTTCATTGTCATTGTATAAATAAGAGATAAATCTCTTGTATTTTTCATCATCTTTCACTCACACAAGTGTGAGGTCTGAAATTCGGCCCTCTTTAACGGTATTTGGCTGAAGTTAAGTGGTGTGCAACTTCTTGGAGAGACTATTCTTGGTGTATTTTGGCATTTTTCATGGTGGGAAGTCTTCAACTAGGGTTTGTTGCTAGATTATTCTTGATGAAGTAAGTAAATCTGCATTTCTTCATTTATTTTTGAATGGTTATGGTAAATTTGCTTGTTCATATCAAAGATTATGAAATTTCTAGTTTGAAACCCTAGGGGAGAAGCATATGTTAGTATCCTTTTCCTTATAATTTTCCACCTACTTGAAATTGCTAGAAAACACTTCTTTTGAAGTATACACTAGAGCCTTACCTTTGTAGCACTCTAGTGGCATCACTTCATTTGCTTCATTCATTTATTTCAAATTTAATCTAAGGAAGAAGGAAATCGCTAGGGCCTAAGGTTACTTACTTTATAGCAATCATTCCTTCTAGGGTTTGGACATTGAGGCCTTAGGTTACTAACACCTCAATCATCCCATCCCTCCCTTTAGGTTATCCATTATCATTGTTGTTTTTCTCTAAGAGTTGCCACTGCTAACCTTGACTCCATTACCCTAAAAGGCACTAGTCCACTCCTCACAAGTGATTGATTGACCAAACAACTCTTAAACTATCTTCCCTAAGACTTCTACTAACTTCTACTAACTTTAAGCTAGACTAACTCACTAACTAATTTGCTGTTGTTGCAAAAGATTGCTACAACCATCTATAACAGCAGCAACTTCATCCTAAAAGCAAGATTAAAAGCTGATTAGACATTGCTGTAATTGCCTCTGACAACTATTATCATTCTGTCAATTTAAGGCTATTATTTCTTGTCATTCTTAAAACATTATTGAGGCATAATTGTTGAAGCTGTTGCTAAATATTCATTGCTGTTATAAATATTTATATTGCTTCAGTTCTATATCAGCTTGTGTATCTTTCAGAAGTTTATGGTTTTATGAAGCATTGACATCATATGGTACTTGCAAATTGCATTTCTTTTCTACTTGTTGTCTTGTTTTGGGCAGGTACATTTAAATTATCTTTTGCTTCATCTCAGTAAAACCTTGGAACTTTTGATCAGAGTGACTTGTGAGAGGGGTGGGACTTTCTTATAGCTTTTACCTTAGCCTTCTCAAACCCCCAGGTCATTGGGGACGCCTCCCCTGGGGTACTGTGATATACTCCTAAATAGAAAGAGGTTTCCTATTAAGGTGACAGTGATAGGTTATCCTCCTTGTTATGCCAATTCAGTATCTACTTGCCTTTGTCTTTGGGCAAGTACAAATTGCGTGATAACAATAC
>SNQJ01S0162059.1:0-21507 GCA_010110895.2 Picea sitchensis
TCTTTGTTGTGAGTTTGCTAGTTTATTTGCTGCAAGTTATGTTTGCTGGGTATTTATTTAAACCACATATTTAACCATTAAAAATTCCTCACACATAAACACCAAGAAGATGCATAAACTTGGCACATAATTTATCTTTCATAACTAAGACATTGAGCAAGGTCCTGAAAAAGTTTATTTTAATGGAGTAGAGGGTGCTTGCATAGCACAACAATTCATCCCCCTATTTTCAAATCACTTGGTTGAGTATGTGGTGGACTACTAGTGACAGTGATCTGGATGCTCTGGTGGCTAGGATTAATTTGATTGCTTAATATGATTAAATCAACATGAGGGTTAAGAGTACTTACTTCAATGGTCTAAACAGTTTCTGAAGTTTTAGTTTCTTCCTGGTGAAGCTCTTTAGCTTTTCCTTCCTCTTCCCCAGTGGGTTCTGAATGTTCTTCATCCGTCATATTTGCCTCTTTTCCACTGTAGAAACCCTCATCCTTGTGGTTATTATTGAACATGTTTTCAAGATGAACTTCTTTGAACACTTTCCCACTGCGCATATGTCCAGTTTCTATGTCGTTGTCATTGTTTGAATTCTTGAACATTAGCCTTTCTAGATTCGACCAATCTACTATATCTTCAAGATGTTCTTCTCATGCAATAACATCTTGAGTCTCAACTTCAGGAATTGTAAAATTTTTCCTCTGGGTCCCTTGAAGAGGTATCTCTCGTCTTGGCTGTATGAATCTACTCTGTCGACATCAAACTCGGTGATGTAACCTCCAATGGTGCTATTGAACTAATGATATACTGCCCATGATATGATGTTATCAACTCTCTTGACCTTCTTGATCAGTTCCGACATCCAAACTACAGAAGATCTAGATCTGATCTTGAACTAGGTATCTGCTAACCTAGATAACCACTCATATAACTCCTGATGGATTCCTCCAAAGAATATCTTGTGTATATCAGTAAAAATATATCTCTCTAACCAATCCTTTGTACTAAGATTAGGGTTCTTGTTCTGGGCTTCAACAAAGTCCTTCTCTTGATCCTCTATCCACTTTTGAGTTTCTTTCTTCGATGGAAGCCACCTCGACATTCCCTCATGAAGATTCCTGTCCCGACAATAGAACCATTTGTTGGCATAGGGGTAGAACCAGGGTTCAGCTCCTAGAGTGCACCAACAATCCCTAGCTACTATCCCTTTTGGCAACACCTGTGAGGCAGATGCAGTCTCACCCAAAGAAACTATGAGGGGGTTGCAAGATAAATATGTATAAAACCAAAGGGAATATCAAGTGGATCGATTATCAGGACAATACAACATGCATATATCACCTATCAACCTAGATCTACTCTACACACCATAGATTTGATCTAACACAATAATGCAATAACAATATATCAATGACAAAGAACAAAGCATCAATCACATATTCAACAGAAGATATACGTGGTTCACCTCTCTCTAGGGCTACGTCCACATAACTATGCTATAATATATTAAGGTAAAGCATATAGTTCTTGTCTTTACTCTCAACTAGCAGAGCTTCTTTCTTCTTCTCTCTTCTTCTCCCCTTCCTGTGCACCCAACTATAGGACTTGATCTCCACACCTAGATAGAGATCTTACAATACCGAAAGGATCTCACACTTAGCACTTCTCTTTCTCAAAACAATAATCACTCATAACAATAATACGACTAGATCGAGAAATAACAACAACGACAACGACAACCCAACCCAGGTCTTCTTGAACTTTATTTATACATTACAATAGCTCACCGACATCCTTAGGCTGAAACCTAGGTGTCAAAACCCTAGATACCAAAACCCTAGGTGTCTAAAACCCTAGGTCAACTTGACCCGTATTTTCAGGGCTTCGCTAGACTATCTTCCCTTCCTTCTCGCGCGGTGCTCCACAGCATCCAACGATGCCTTTATTCGCTTGTTGAGTTGTCCACGATCCTTCTTTCTTGCTGACCTGTCATCCTTGATCTCCTCATCCAATAGCTTGCATTCTCAGAATTCGCTCCATCTTTTCTGCTCTTTTGCTTACTTCGACCTAGTAATAGTTACTATGTCTTCCGCGCAGTTCACATTTTACCTTTTCTTCTTTAATCTTTGCTTGCTTCCATAACCAAGGGCCAACAACTACCAATCATTGATGAAGATGAATACTAAGAGGATGAATCACTTCTAGTGCCACCAGAGCCACTACTAGATTCCATCTTGTGGATGATAGGTGAGGGATAAAAAGACAAACTTGATGAATCAGACCAATTTCTCCTTAGATAACTTTTTTGGGTTGACAACACAACGTTCCTCCCTCGTATCTCAGCAATAGGATTAATTTCAGGTGATAAGCCTCTTCTTCTTCTAGAAACACGAGAGTCTAAGGACATGAAAGAAAGGCCAAAATTGAAGGAACAAGAAGGTTACTGCTGATTTCTAGGCTGTCTATGTCTAACTTCCCAACGTTCTTGGGAACTAATATCTCATTCAATTGTTGCCCATGAATGATTTAGCTCAACACGAGTATTGGTAGTGTCTAAAATGGTATTAAATAGGTTCAAAGCAATGATGGTATGATCTTAAAGACCGAGCTCAATATTGGGCTGCCTTGCAAAATGCACAGTCATTAAGAAATAAAAAAAGTCAAAGAATCAAAATCAGAAAAATAGATGTATCGATGCTAATCAAACATAAAATTAACCAGAGAGATATTGAATATCTCCCCAGTATGGTCGCCAAATAAATGTTGAGGAAAATATATTAAATGATCTTACTCAAGCATTTTCAGATTTCGCTTGGCTAAAGAAAAATAGATGGGAATATCACCCTATGTTTATAGCCATCAAAATTAATATCCTAACCCACAAGCATTGATTACAAGTGCTTAGGCTGGTTTTTTTATAAATAAAAGCTTGCTGAAAAATTCATTATTTATGTGTTTTTCTGAACATAACAGATGCTGAAATAAATATAGCGACAGAAGTAAAGACACCAAGTAGATAATCAAGACAAATGATACACAAAGCAATCCTTTATTTCATTCCAATTCATCAAAGAGTCATTCTCTTTACAAAATTTAGTGAAGAATTTTTGGACCAAAGTCAAACTTAGACGTCCCCAATGAAACATACAAAAGGACCTCTGACATAAAATAAAAAAATGAATTCTAAAAGATGGATCAACTTGCCAGAGATTGCTGCCTACTCGAGTCTACACAATAGCCTTTGTCAGTCATGAAAACTAATTCACAAACATACAAGTCTACACAAAATATCAAAGATAAATCAACACCTCTGAAAAACAAGTGTCTGAATGATGTAATTCATCCCTGAATCTTGTTGTCTACAATAAGACCTTGCTATCATAAAAAAGAATTAGGCTTGTGATAAATTAAGGAATGAATGAAAACTAAACTATCTCAACGAAAAATTAAAGAACAAACCTTAGTATGATTCTTTTTCTATTCTCCTCTTGTTCCTCCCTTTCCTTTTACCTTTAAGAAAATTAGAATTGGTTGAAGTAGTTGAACTACTTCATTAGTTAAGTTAACTAAAAACTCAACCAACTTTTAGTTAGGGGGAAAAGTAATAAATCATAATAAGGGTTTTAAATAAATAATAACTAGTAGGTGGGGCCCCTTGTGACTCCCCTTTAGCTCTTAACAATTAAACAAAAAAAACCCTCCTTGTGACTCCCGTCATCACATTCATGTTTGGCAATTTATCTCATTTATATTTTAAATTATTTTCAAAAATATATTAGTCATATATCCAAAATAGCATGTTGTCCAAAATTTTCGAAGTCAACTGTTCTCAACAATAATAAATAAATAAAACTTAAAATCCATATTTTTCAGTCTATGAGGCAATCTTTCTTTTGTTGCTACTATCATATTTCAATATCTCTGAATTTGCATTAGGCTGTGTGGAGCCTTTAGGCCTAATCTTGCTGATCACATGAGAGAAATTGTCCTTCAAATGCATGCAGGAAGAAATAGATTTATCAGAATCATTTGAAGGTGAGGAAGGGGCAGTAGTGGTTTTCCCTTTTTCCGGGTCATGGTGGGCCTCAGTTTTCAACCTTTTTCTTGAAAAACTCATTCTTGTATGCATAATTGATTAGAAAATAGTTTCTTTGTCAACCATACATAACAACTCTTTTTAAAATATGAAATAAATTTTGGCTCAACAACATATCAGACTCATGCAATCCAATCCATACAAATTGTTTAATCCGTTGTCAATGAGCAAGCGATGAGCAAAGGTTATGGGATATGTGAGGGGTTTGTATTGAGCGAAAAAATGTTAAAATGAGTGGAAAAAGAATATGGTTACTGCTCACAAACAACAACAATCAACTGAAATGTAAACCAAAGAACACATCACTTTAATCCATCCATGTGATCTTAAACTGTTACAATACAATTTTTTCTTAACTGTAATTAAATTTTAGGAACATGGAGTGAAAAATGAATATGGGAAGGCGAGGGGATTGTAATTAGCAAAAAGTGAAATAATGGTAGGGAAGAGAGAGGATATTGTTCATAAAATTAGTTAAGTAATCCATAAAACCATTCTATATTAAATGGAAAAGATCCAACACTAACCAAATAATCACAGTGAACAACTACTGTGTATAGTTCAATCAATTTTGTGTATTAACTTGCCCATTGTTCGTAATTAAATCTCTAACACAATGTCATCAAAAGAAGACAATATGCCTTCCAAAACAACATGTAGAAGAGTTCTGTTTCTTCTCATTTGTTCCATTTAATATTTAAAACAATTTCCAAATGAACACATAGTCACTTGTTTCCACTTTGTTCAACATCAAAATATCAACCACTGTCCATGAATTATTTCCTCAATCAAACACAGACACAAAAACCGTGCCCGATTTCATTCCTCTAAACAATTTAATAATCAAATTGCAATGAAATCATACTATTATAAAACCCATGCCCATATTTGATGGTGTAATCAAACAATACCCATAACATATGAAATGGATAGCCAAAACACCATCATCAATATTGCAATAATCCTAATTTTCGATTTAAACAGTAACAACAATTATCATTTCAACTTATATGATGTTGTACGATACACAAACCATTCAACAAAATGAAAGAGCATTTATGTGACTGTACATGTCTAATTACTCTGAAAAACATCAAACTATGTTGAGCTATCAATCCAATACAAGGAGACAACAACTATATGCCTAATTCCATTTCTCAAATCAACCAATTTAAAACATGTTGAACTATCAAATCAATTTCCACAATAAAAGAATGCATCGATTATACACCAATCATAAAAACCACTGTGGTAGCTATTAACAGACACAACCAATAACCAACCACTGTCAACTATAATCCATCAACTCAAAACATGTTCCTGACAAGATAAAACTGGCTCCAAAACAGGCTTTGAATAATCAAGGGTTCACTCTGTAGAACCAACACAGGAAAACTGGAGTCGACCACCAACAATAGGTGGGAAAATTTCGATACAACATGGTGGACACATAGGCCATATCACCAATAGCTCTGTAAGAGAGTGTGACTGTTCACTAGGTAGGAGAGACTATGAATAGAGGGGCAAAGACTTCTCATTGGCCCATAATAACACCGAGAACACACATGGCATAACCCTCGTGGTTTTCCCAGTCAACTCGAAAAATGTTGAGATGAAACATAGCCATGAAATAGAAATCAACCTTAAAGAAATCCCCTTGGCATAATATCCATCATAACCCACTACGCAAACATCAATAGCGTGAACGAGCCCATACCCAGGTGAATGATACACAGTGACACAAGGTGGTTCAAAATCAAACCCAACAACCCCATAACAACAAAACGACCGTGCATGGTGACATGGAATGTGTGGAGACAACCAACAAATCTGGAGTGAATGAAACCCTCCAACCAAAACCAATAGGGATGACAGAGAGACTTCATGGCTTCTAGCACTCAAAATAGTCAATGAATCTATGACTTCAACCATCATTGCAACGAAAACCACACAAACCATCCATTCCAGAGAAATATCACAAGTTTACTCAGTTTCCAGTATCAAGAAAAGCAAAAACCCATACATTGTCGAGCCAATATATATTTCATAACCAAAGTAGGTTCATGGATGGAGAAAAAGACACACATGTAACCAAAATCCTTAAAAATGCGAGCTTGGTCGAGCATTTCTTCCCTTGCTTGAAATTGGGGATTAACCACAATGAAACACAATTGAATAATAGCCAATCTAGGGTGACGACCAATGGGAGAGGTATGGAGTGATGTGCATTAAATGCACGTCGCTTCCATCCTTTTCTCCTTCAATCACTTAGTACGCGCCAACCAACTATTCCATTAATTCATTTAATTAAACCATGCATTGAAACCAACATCCAAAATGCACCATCCTATGTCATATTAACCATTGCCAACCACACCATAACACATATCACATGTTTTTCCATATAAGCCAATAAATTGTATAGCCACTAACCCTGTTAGCTAGGACTAATAAAAATCCATTTAAACTTCAAATGCATAGTGCAACATCGTATAGCATAGTAGCATAGTTCCTTTCTTTTGGATTTTGTTCATATTGCTTCATTTATTTTCAATTTCTCTTTTGTTGTTACTAACATGTATCTTTTGCGGGTGTCAAAAGCAATAAATCAAGGAGTAAATATCAAAGGTAACAATGGATATCATAAGCCATTATGACATGCCATTCGATCCTAGAGAAAGAGAACAAACATTCATTATCCATTTGTCACGAATAGAACCAACATTGATCATTAATCATGCTCAAACCTGTAAGCAGGATCGAACAACAGTGAAAACATCAATAAGAACCAAATATGATCCTCAAATCTACAAGGGGGTCCCACCTACTAGTATTATATATATCATTTAGCTTATAATTAATAGGCTTTAGCAATACTTTGTGGGAAAAATCCTCGTTGCGATTTTAATCATCAAAAATGTTCTTTCCTCTTCTCTCCAGGGCATGAGACTACTTTCTGTGTGTCTCTTGTGCCATTTCCTTGTCCTTCCTATTCTTGTTCTTCTTATTTCAGATCGTTCTCTGGTGGTTGTGTTTCTGGTACTGGGGTTTTCCATTCTTCCTCCCATTCTTCTATAATATGTCCAACTTCACCTCCTGTCAACTTGTATCGGGTCGTCAACCACTGTTGATCTGGGTCCCTCTTGGCTTGGATATACATATGGTGTATTCCTGCTTTAAAATGCATAGTCACCTTGTATGCTTCCACTACCTATGTTAGTATACATAGTGTATCCTAAATGCTCTGTCGAATTACCTCTTTGTAAACATAGAAAGTGATGTTATTACCCTACTGTATTTCGTTGTGCACAGTATGCCACAAGTTCACATATCTTGCTGCCAAACATGGTTTCTTCGCAACTCCCAAAAAATGAGTGTCTTTTGGCTCCCTCCAAGCCACTAATGAAATTAATGTAAATAGCCATGCATAGTGAAATTATGTTTTTTTATCTCATGCCTCCCTGCAATCCATCATGAATTAGTTTACTAGGAAAGTCTCCCAATTCATTTGTACTCCTACGACGCACTTCTTAGTTGTTACTGTTACAGATGTTGGTACTTGATCTTTGCAACATTTCCTCAACAAATTACAACCATCACCTGCATCATGAAGCTGATAGTGTCATCGTTAATACTTGCAACATCCAAACCGTGCGCTCCTTTATCTATGTCATACTTATCCTTCATCTTTTTCTCCAAGGCTTTCTCCTTGGATTTGTTCATGAATAATGGCGGCATGTCTTCCACTGTTGATGATAACCCAATGATCCACAAAAAATTTTGAGTGTCTCTCAACACCGGTCTATCTAACCATAAAAATCCTCTATGGACACAACTCAATAAAAACTTGATACAAATGTTGATCTCTGCACTCCTACCAAAATGCATAATCTCTAATAGATTCAAAACACCTATTTTCTCTAGCCCTACTTCCCACTCGTATGGATATACTATAAATGCCTGTGAATCTGGGCTGAGATTTGTAAGCATGTACTTATCTGGTGCTAACTTTAGAAAATTCTTTACGTCAACCAAGTTGTGGTATTCATACCTTAGGTTCCCTATCACACCCAACATATCTCGGCTCCTTTGGTAGCTTAACCTACTTCATTGTCATCTTCCTGGGTGGTACATAATTCTTTGGAAAATAAATTGGGCTTGGCCCTAATGTTTACGCTCCAAGGGTTTCCTTGAATACAGGTATCAATGTCTTCTTGGTGTGTTTCTTATTCTACTGTGATGAGGCTTCTCCTGTCTTCGGTGGTGCTATTTCTCTTTGTAACTAACTCACATCTACAACTTACTTACTGGGCTTTGTCAAAATCTCTTGACTCTTTCTATCTCTCTGAATGCTCGAACAACAATAACCTTTTCCTGTCATCCCCTCATATGATTTTGTAGTCTGCCTCTAGTTGTTTCCATTCTTCTTTACACCCAATTTTGCAGTCTAATCCACTTTCATTTTCATTCAGTTCTTCCCCTAACTCTTCATTAACTTCATATCCTCCGGTGGATTATACAATATATTTTCCATCCTATCAAAATCCTCTTGTTGTTTTTAATTTATGAATATGCGTCTCCACTACCTCGCCATCATGTTTTCTCTTTAATGCTTGTCCTGTAATGTATTTTATTTAAATCTTTTCCTTCCCTCTACGCTGATATTTCTTGCAATTCAATAATTTAACTGTTTGAATAATACCTTATGCATAACTTCAACCTTCTATATTTTGCCTCAAACTATTTTATTGTTTTTCTTCTTTTCTTTTTCTACACTAAAATATAGATCCTATGGTACACATACTGCATGTTCAAACTAGTGTGCGGAAGCTCAGTTGTCTCTATACAGTTTCAGCCAATTACCATTAACTAGTCCTCCACATTTTCCCATTCAGTTTATCCAATGAACATCACCTACCTCTGTCACATGTATTATCACATATGGACCCAACCAATGCATTTGGAACTTCCTAGGGAAATTTAAAAAATTGTTGTCATAAAGTAAAACTAATTCTTCCATATGGAACTTCTTATGTTTAATATGTTTGTCATGCCAAGACTTATGAACAAATGATGAAATCCTACGACAAAATGGTCTTTCTCCAATGCTACTAGCTCTAAAAGTCTTTTCTCTACTGTGCAAGAATCAGTGAGCTCCGTCAGCGTGACAATGCATAGACTCAATACAATGAACTCCATAGGCATAACAAATTCCTAGACATACACTAGTTTGAAGGGTGTATGACTTGTCAACATCTTACATGTGGTCCTATATGCCCATAAAACTGTAAGAATCCTCAAGTACCGGTCATCCTGACTTACATTACATACTTTTGTCAATGCATGCTCTAGAATCTTGTTGAACGATTCCAATGTTCCATTTTCCCGAGGATGATAAGGTGTGATCTTCTAGTGATGAATTTGGAATTCCTCTGTCAAAGCAACAATTGTCCTATTCAGAAAATAAGTCCCCTAATCACTCATAATAATTCTCAGGCATCCAAACCTTGTAACCACATTCTCAAACAGAAACTGCACAACAATATTCGTGCTACAATCTATGACAAGTTCCTCTTCGACCCATCTGGTCAAGTACTCTATCACAGTAATGATATATCTTGCTCCTGATATTTTCATTGGTGGATTGATTGATAAAATGAAATCAAATGCCCACTTCTCAAAATGATGCAATGTAATTTGTGGTACTAAAGGCATCTCATCTCTTTTGGAAGGCTTCCCAACTCTCTAACATACATCACAGGTCTGACAAAACTCATTCACATCCTTATGAAGGGTTGACCACCAAAGTCCCGCACACAAAATATTTTGAGTTATCACTTTCCTTGCATAATGGCCTCCTGCAACTCCTCCATGTGCCTCTGATAGAATTATATATCTCTTGTGCTCCAATACACAACATCGTGGAATACCATGTACACCTAACTTGTACAAATTATCTGCTATAAGATGATAGTCTGCTTCCGTTACTACTAACTACTTCTTATGTGCAATTGTAAAGTCAAACGAGGCTACTCTTGTTCTCAAGAACTAGACTATGTCTGCAAAATAATCATCGACCATATGTACTGCAAACAAGTGCGTGTCTAGTAGACTTTCATCCAAGTTCCCTACATCTTCCCCTGACAGTATGCATGACAAATGATTAGGTCCTGAATTTAACTTCCGTGGCTTCACAATCACTTCAAAGTCATACTCCTGGAATAATAATAGCCATATGCATATCTTCCCTCCCAACACTATCTTATTGACTAAATATCTCAATGCATAATGGTTTGTATACATCTTAAAGTGAGATCCCAACAAATAATGTCTAAACTTTTGAAGTGCATATACCATTTCCAATCCTTCACTCTCTATAGTAGTATAGTTTTGTTCAGTAGTTGAAAACTTCATGATGGAAAATGGAATGGGATGCTCCATGTCTCCTTCCCCTGGCTAAGATAGTACTACACCTAATGATATAGATGATACATCTACATGAACATGAAATTCCTTCTTCCAATTTGGGAATACTAGAATTGGCACGATAACCATTTTATGTTTCAAGGTGTCCAAATTCTACTGACATTCCTCATTCCATTGAAACTTTACTTCCTTCTTCAACAAATTTTCCAATGGAGCTATAATTTGCGCATATCCTCTAATGAACTTCCTGTAGTACTCTGTATGACCCAATGTTGCTTGTAAATGTTTCACTTAATTGGGTGGTGGAAAATCAACAATCAAAACAATCTTGGCAGGATCCACCAAAAGTCCTTGTTTACACACTACATGACCCAATAATATACCAAATGGTTAGTAGAAAATTCACTTCTTTAAATTCAAGGAGATATGGAACTATCTACATCTATCCAACATCAGGTGCAAAGTCTCAACATGATCCTTTAACAAACTAAATATTGTCCAATCATCCAAATATACTTCTAGGAACTTATGAATAAACTCTTTAAAATCTGCCACCACAACTCTTAAGAATATTTTTGGTGCATTCTTCAGTCCAAATGGAATGGATATATACTGATAGCTTCCCCATTCTATTTGGTGAATAGCCCCGAACCCTCGGGTCGAGGTTCGTGTAGGATCGATCTAAATCTTCCCTTGAGTCAAATTGACTCTTCGATTCTCCCTTGGGAAATATCTCATACGCTCATGGCATATCCAAAGGTCCTTATGAATTGAGCCTGCATGAACAAACACCAGGCGCCAACCCAAATCTCCTTGACCACAATAACACTGCGCCCTTCACTAATTTGGGACTTTGGGTCTCACAATTTCACGATCCCTATTGTCGAGTTTCTCGGCCCTCTACTGCCGAAACCCAAAATGTCGATTCACCGAAGTGGTTGGCTGCATCCTCCTCCATAACCATATCGCGTTTCACAATTTTGGGAATCCCAGAACAAGAAACCCATGCCTCTTGTCTTCGAAAGTGCCGAAATGCCGAACCCCAATGCATTCAACAAAGACTGGCTCCCCTATGGGACTTTTCGCCAATTCAGAGTTTCAAACTTCACATCTTCGGGAATCCTGATGCAAGGCTTCCGACTCTCCAACCTACAAAACCCTGAAATTGTCAACAAAGTTTTGACTCCACCTAGTGACAAGTATGCCACCTGTCTTCTCCGCTATCCTCTATCTCTAATGCAGATTCTTTCCACCTATCACTCAAGCTTTCCGGCTTTCAGGACTTGAACGAACCTCTGATTTTCATCCCTCTATCACTTCTAGACCCCGAATTCCAAAATGGCACTTTCCACAGGGTCAATGACTAATAAGCCTCCATTCATTCCAATGCTTAACTTCTCCGTGGCTCTCCTGGATCCTACAATCCTCGTTATTTCGTGAATCCTCCATAGAGAATTTCGACCGCTCGTTTCCTCCTTGACAACTCTTGTAAAATGAACCAATGTTATTTCATTGGAACTTGACCTCTGTGAGATGTTTTCTGTCTTGTCTCCCTTTGAATACTTCAAAGGTACTATCCCTCCTCGAGCTTTAACTCACAACTTATATCTCCAAAGGATTCCTGCACACACTCCTTGCGACACTCTTTCAAATACTTCTAAGTATTTGATTTATCGACTCTGTGCACTTTCTGCAACAGTAGTCCTTCAACTCTCTGCTTGGTTGATAAGTTCTAAGTTTTCAACCAGCCTATGCACACTTTTCACTTCTTATGTGCTTCACTTGCACTTCTACTGGAATGAGAACAATGGTATCCCTCCTGAGCTTTTAGAGATAAACTTTGAACCTTTGTCAACGCACTCCTTGCGAACGTTTCACTGCACTCCTTGTAGGAACTCTCTCTTAGGAAGAGAAACAATTGAAACTCATTCTCTCTCTCTCTCTCTCTCAGTCTTCAAACATTCAATGTGAAATCATACATACACAGCATTAAAACAAATGCATAACAAAGAGAATAACAGCCATGAACATACCATTCACTATGTATAAATATAAAACATCATAACACCATGAAATCTGATTCAAAGCTTCATATATTAATTCAAATCTCCTGTACATGGGTTCTTCTCTATAGCTCTCTACTACAAATCTCTTCCATTGTTCTATGCTAATGTTACCATGATCTAATGATACAAAGGTGAGGGTGTCTATATCCATTTTCCCTCCTGCTCCTAAAATTGTCTAATCTATCATTCAAATCTACCTACTTTCATTAACTATGCATAAATGCCTCTATCTTCTATAGATGAGAGCGAATCGCTCATGATATATTTACAATATGTAAGTATGCTTCCCTTTAACCATTACATTAATGCTTCAAAAAAATTTCAAAAACGTGTGCTGGTGGTCTTCCAGCTGTCTTTTGCCTTCACGCTCATTTGGCTGCTGATGATGCTCCTGCATCATACTCTCTTGCTTGAAAATTTTCATGAACTCCTGTTCATGAGCTCTTGCATGGTCTCTCCATACTTCTGAATTTCTACCTCATCTTACCAACTAGAATCTTCAACTGGATGTCCCTTCCATTTGACCAAGTATTCAAAATACTCTTTCCTCCTCGCCTTCCTGCTGACTCTCTTGTCAATTATACTTTCCATCTGTGGCTTTTCAACTAGAGGCATTTGTTTGGTCCACTGAACTTATTTCTGTTCATTCTCTGCTCCTACTTCTTCATCTCTATAAGGGTACAAATCCACAACATTGAATATCGATGAAATTCCGATCCCATCGGGTAATTCAATCTCATATGCGTTTGCCCCAAATTTCCTTATGACTTTGCATGGTCCAATATTTTTCATTTTCAGTTTATTGTATGTTCCCCTTGGGAACCTTTCCTTTCTTAGATGTGAAATAATCAGATCACCAATTTCAAATTGAAGTTCTCACCTATGTTGATCTGCTCTGCACTTGTACTCTTGGCTTGAACTTTGCAATCGCTCCTTGACTCGGTTATGAAGCTCCTTCATTCATTCTGCAAAGTCCTCTGCTCTAGCACTCCTGAATTTAGCTTGTTCCGAATCTTTCAATTTAGATACTCCCCTTGGTTGCATTCCATATACAATATGGAATGGAATCTGCTCTGTGCTTCTATTGATCAAATCATTATAAGAAAATTCCGCCTATGGAAAAATGTGATCCCACTGGCTCTGGTGTTCAGTCACTAGGCTCCTTAGTAAATATCCCAAGATTTTGTTCACAACTTCTGTCTGCCCATCCGTCTGAGGATGATAAGCTGAGATAAAAGAAAAACTTGTCCCTAGCTTCTTCCATAAAGTCCTCTAGAAATGTCCAACGAACTTGGTATCCCGATCTGAAACTATACTTCTTGGAAAACTGTGAAGTCTAATGACCTCTTTGAAAAACAGGTTCGCAATATGAGTTGCGTCGTTGGTTTTGTGGCATGGTATGAAATGTGACATCTTTGAAAATCTATAGACTACCACAAAGATTGAATCACATCCTCTTTGTGTCCTTGGCAGTCCCAATATAAAATCCATTCCCACTGCATCCCACGACCTTTCTGGTATGGGTAGTGGCTGATATAACCCTGTGTTCTGCCTTCTTCCTTTTGTGTGCTGACAAATTCTGCATTTGTCCACAAATATCTTAACATCTGTCCTCATCCCTGGTAAAAAATATGATTCATTCAACTTTGAGAACATCTTTTCATGACCAAAATGTCCAGCCAATCCTCCACTGTGTTTTTCCTTCAGCAGATTCTCCCTCATGGAGCATTTTGGAATACATAACTGATTGCCCCTGAATAATAGTCCATCTTGGATCATGTATTCAATCCATTGGCTTCTGTCCCTGAGAACTGGATTCTCAGATGCCTCATACGCTTCCTTAAAATCTAGGTCATCCCTGTAGATTTATTTGAGGTTATCAAAACCCAAAGTTTTGACTCTGAATTCTTGTATAAGTAAACATTTCCCGCTCAAAGAATCAACAACTTTTTTAGTAGTTCCAGGAATATGCTTAGTTACAAAAGTAAAATTCTTCATGAATTCAACCCATTTAACATGTTTTTGGTTCAACTTGTCCTGTTGAGTCACGAATTGCAAAGCGTGATTATCGTCGTACAAAAAAAACTCTTTAGGAACCAAATAATGTCTCCATTTCTTTAGCGTTTGTATGACTGCATAAAATTCTTTGTCATATGTTGAGTATTTAATCTTCGCTTCATTCAATTTCTCACTGAAATATGTGATCAACCTATCGTCTTGGCTCAAGATTGCTCCAATTTCAAATCCACTTGCGTCACACTTGACCTGGAATGTCTTGCTAAAATCTGGCAAAACCAAAATTGGTTGCTCCGTGATCTTCTTCTTCAGTAGATTGAAATTCTTTTCTGCTTCCTCTGTCCAGTGAAAAGATTTATGTCTTTTCTTCACTGTATCCATCATTGGTGCGCTCATCCCACTAAAATTTTGGATGAATTTTCTGTAGAAACTTGCTAAACAATGGAAGCTTCGAACTTCAAACACACCTTTCGACGATGGACAATTCTTAATTGCATTTACCTTATCCGGTTCCATTTTCAACTCATTTGCAGAGATAAAAAACCCAAATAAATGAGTTCTGTCCTCGTGAATGATGATTTCTTCATGTTTATCAACAACTTCTCTTGCTGTAATATCCTCATTACTGCGGCTAAATGCTTTAAATGATCTACTTTTGTCTTGTTGAAAATCAATATATCATCAAGATATACGATGACAAATTTTCCTATGAAATCCTTCAGGACTTCATTCATCAATCTCATGAAAGTACTAGGTGCATTCGTTAAGCCAAATGGCATAACAAGCCATTCATACAACCCTTCATTCGTCTTGAATGTTGTTTTCCATTCATCACCTTCTCTCATATGAATCTGATGATATTCACTTTTCAAATCAATCTTTGAAAATAATATTGCTCCACTCAAGCAATCCATCAAGTCATCCATCCTTGGTAATGGAAATTTGTACTTGATGGTAATCTTATTGATTTCCCTTGAGTCTGTACACATTCTCCAGCCTCCATCTTTCTTTGGGCTGAGCACTGTTGGAACAACACATGGACTCAAGCTCTCTCTAACCAATCCTTTGTCCATTAAGTCATGGACTTGTCTCTTGACTTCCTCATTATTCTGCGGTGTCAATCTGTACGCTTCTTTGTTTGGTAAACTGGCTCCAGGTATAAGATCAATGTGATGGCTTATACTCCTGATTGGTGGCAACGAACAAGGCAGTTCGTCCACTACTATATCAACAAACTCTTCTAGCAATTCCTGGATTTCTTCTGGCAAATCATCCATTCTTGTACTGGTCAAAACAATTTTAGGCTTCCTGACCACAATAAATTGTGTGTCTTCCTTATTCTTAACCTCATTAAGAAGTTCCTTCCCACTCATGAGAAGTACAGTGTTGCTCATTTCTAGTTTCACTTCTTTGTCCTTGATCGACAACAACATCTGATTTCTCCCATTCTTCTCCAGGGTGTATGTGTTATTTCTCCCATCATGAATCACATTTATGTCGTATTGCCATAGTCTACCCAACAATAGATGACAAACATCCATGGGAATGACATCACATAGTATTTCATCCTTATATCCTCCTATTTTAAATTCAACTAAACATTGTTTAGTGACATTTACCTGATGTCATTTGTGTAGCCACAAAACTCTGTATGGGCTTGGATGTTAGATAGTCTCCAACTCCATCTTTTCTACCATCTCTGTAGAAACGAGATTGTCTATGCTACCACTATCCACGATGACTTTGCATACCTTGTCTTTTGTTTTGCAAGAAGCCCGAAATAGATTGTTCCTTTGGGCTGGGTTCTCTACCTCCTTCTCCAGCTTCAAGAGAACTTTCCTCATCATCAAGGATCTTCCGCCCTTAGCATCTTCTGCCTCAACATTCTATCCTTTTGTTTCGGCAATGTGAGTTTCACCAACTTCTTTCTTTCTGTCTAGACACTCATAAGATTTATGTCGGTTCTTCCCATAGACAAAGCATTTCACTTCACCTCCTCGGCCTCTTCCTCTTCCTTTGGATCAAGGAAAAGTATTTCTATCATCATAATGCCCTCTCTGTGAGCTTCCTCCTTTCTCAAGTTGAGTTTGAGGTTTCTTCTCCTCTTCTTTAGGCTTCTGAGTTCTATCTTAGACAATTGTTTTGTCTCTGGCTTGACTTCTACCTCGGCCTCTTTGACCTTGCTTTCAACTCATTTTCTCTTCGGCCTTCAGAGCCATTTGATAAGAATCTTCTATAGTTCGAATGATCATCATGCTCATCTCATCTTGGATGTCATATATCAAACCATTCATGTACCTGGAAAATTTTTCATCATCGCTTTCCCAATGAACTGCTCTGACGTTTATCTTGTAGAATTCTTCAATGTATTCCTTCACTGACATTAGCTTCTATCTCAAATTATGCATCCTCCAAAACAGAGTAATTTGATAATCCTTGGGTATGAATTTGGCCTTGATTTTCGCAACCATTCTATCCCAACTTTTGATTTTCTACTTTCCCTTGAAGCATCTGTCAGTCTGCAGTTCATCCCACCATAGTGTTGCATGCCCTTTAAGTCTAGTGATGGCATGTTTGAATTTCTTATCTTCCTTGACATCCTCATAGTCGAAGTATTTATCCAGATTTCTAATCCAGTCTAGAAGCTCTTCAACATCCAGGTTCCCTTCATATACTAGAATGTCCATTTTTTCTCTGGCACCTATCCTTGCAACAACCTTGAATAGGCGTTCATCCGCAACATCTTCGACTGGAACTTCTTCTTCGTGTCTAGCTTCATTTTCACTGCCAGCCTCACTAATATTCTCAGTGTTGACTGTGCGCCTCTGTGCTATCTCCATGGCATCAAGCCTAGCACGTAGTTCGCGCATTTCCCTTTCCACTGCTGGATCAAGCATTGGTCTATCTCTTCTTCTTGGCAGCATGGCTGTAAAATTTCTCCCTTCTCTCTACTACAGAAAGAAAAGAAGTTTGTCCTGGGCTCTGATACCACTTGGTGTAGACCCCCGAACCCTCGGGTTGAGGTCCGCACAGGATCGATCTAAATCTGCCCCTGAGTCAAATTGACTCTTCGATTTTCCCTCGGGAAATATCTCATATGCTCACGGTGTATCCACAGGTCCTTATGAATTGAGCCTGCATGAACAAAAACTAGGTGCCAAACCAAATATCCTTTACCACAATAATGTCATGCCCTTCGCTAATTCGGGA
Source organism: Picea sitchensis (assembly GCA_010110895.2). Taxonomy (NCBI): domain Eukaryota; kingdom Viridiplantae; phylum Streptophyta; class Pinopsida; order Pinales; family Pinaceae; genus Picea; species Picea sitchensis. The sequence goes on from SNQJ01S0162059.1 coordinate 17,809, forward strand.
CTTCGGGTCTCGCAATTTTGCGATCCCTATTGTCAAGTTTCTCGACCCTCTACTGCTAAAATCTGAAATTTTGATTCGCCAAAGTGGTTGGCTGCATCCTCCTCCACAACCATATCACATTTCATGGTTTCAGGAATCCTGGAACAAGGAACCTCAACCTCTTGTCTTCGAAAGTGCTGAAATGATGAACCCCGATGCGTTCAACAAAGACTAGCTCCCCTATGGGACTTTTCACCGATTCAGAGTTTCAGACTTTGCATCTTTGCGAATCCTAATGCAAGGCTTCTGACTCTCCAACCTATGAAACCTCAAAATAGTCAATGAATTTTTGACTCCGCCTAGTGACAAGTACACCACTTGTCTTCTCCGCTGTCCTCTATCTCTGATGCAGATTCTTGCCACCTGTCACTCAAGCTTTCTGGCTTTCGGGACTTGAACTAACCTATGATTTCCATCCCTCTATCACTTCTAGACCCCGAATTATGAAATGGCACTTTCCACAGGGTCAATGACTAATAAGCCTCTGTTCGGTCCAACGCTTAACTTCTCCGCAGCTCTCCTGGATCCTACGGTCCTCGCTATTTCGTGAATCCTCCACAGAGAATTTTGACTGCTCGTTTCCTCCTTGACAACTCTTCTAAATTGAACCAATGTTCTTTCACTGGAACTTGACCTCTGGGAGACGTTTTCTATCCTATCTCCCTTTGAATACTTCAAAGGTACTATCCCTCCTCGATCTTTAACTCGCAACTCAGATCTCCAAAGGATTACTGCACGCACTCCTTGCAACACTCTTTCAAATACTTCTAAGTATTTGATTTCTTGACTCTGTGCACTTTCTGCAACAATAGTCCTTCAACTCTCCCCTTGGTTGATAAGTTCTAAGTTTTCAACCAGCCTGCGCACACCTTGCATGGCTTCTGTGCTTCAATTGCACTTCTACTAGAATGAGAACAACGATATCCATCCTGAGCTTTCAGAGATAAAATCTAAACCTTTGTCAATGCACTCCTTGCGGATGTTTCACTGCACTCCTTGCAGGAACTTTCTCTTAGGAAGAGAAACAATTGAAACTCATTCTCTCTCTCTCTCTCTTAGACTTCAAAGATTCAATGTGAAATCATACATACAAAGCATTAAAAAAAATGCATAACATAGAGAATAACAACCATGAACATACCATTCACCATGTATAAACAAAAAACATCATAACACCATGAAATCTGATTCAAAGCTTCATATATTAATTCAAAGCTCCTGTACATGGGTTCTTCTCTATAGCTCTCTACTACATCTCTCTTCCTCTGTTCTATGCTAATGTTACCATGATCTAATGATACAAAGGTGAGGGTGTCTTTATCCGTTTTCCCTCCTCCTCCTAAAACTGTTTAATCTATCATTCAAATCTACCTACTTTCATTAACTATGAATAAATTCCTCTACCTTCTACAGATGAGAGCGAATCACTCATGATCTGTTTACAATATGCAAGTACGATTCCCTTTAACCATTACATTAATGCTTCAAAAACATTTCAAAAACGTGCGCTGGTGGGCTTCCAACTGTCTTCTACCTTCACACTCGTTTGGCTGCTGATGATGCTCCTACGTCACTGTTGCAAAGGTTGTCTTATATATATCTTCCCACACAATCTTAATTTGATGATACCCTGAAAATCTATTAGTGAATGAATAAGATTCTTGTCCTCCTACATTCTCCAACACTTCATTTGTAAATGGGGTAGAAAACAAGTCATGTAAACAAGCATAATTTAATTTTCTTAGCTCCATGCAAATTCTAAGTCCCCCTGTCTTCTTGTCCTAAACTACCATTGGAATGATTCATTCTAACTCTGAAATAGGTCCAATAATTCCTTCTTCGAGCATCCTGTCTATCTCTTCTTTCACCTTCTTCCTATACACTGGGTTCAATCTGTATGGTATTTTCTTCATAGGCTTGACACATGGCTTCAAAGGAATTCTCATCTCTCCTAGCACCCTAACAATCCCTTTCATATTTGAAAATGTAGTCGGAAAAAGGTCTTGAAATTCTCACAGTAAATCAACAATATTTTCAATAATTTCTTCATTCCAATGTCTCCAATGTTCGCAAACTTGGGATTTTCCTTCGTACCAATATTCACTTTATGCATTCTTAATGGTTTTTCATACACAACAGATTCAAACTCAGGACCCTCTACTGCATACTCTCCGTCAGTTTTTGGTATTTGCAAATTTATCAGATCTTTGTCCTCCTTGTCTTCTCCAACCACATTATAACACTCAAAAACTTCATGAACTGTTGCAAAATATTTATGTGCACTACATATAGGTACTAGTTCTATCGAGTATTCTTATGTAAAAATCTTGTCCTTGATAACCTATAGAACTGTTTCTACCGACGAGGCCTCATATTCAAATATGAAAGTTACCCTGAAGTTCTAAGTTAACTCTTCCCAATATGTTGTCCCTCTGCGCAATTCTAGTTCTAAGTACCAGTACTTCCGGATCGTTCCCAGAGTTTGTACAAACAAGTGCACCCATTCATCCCTAGGTATTGATCTCCACGTCACGGTGCAATGTGTAACATTCTTTGTAGGAAAAAGCAACCTTGTATACTTATGCACAATATATCTTGTTCCAAACTTGATTTGTAACAGTCTTCTGCATAATTGCCAACTATGTAATATCTCCTTATGCGCAACCCACCATCTTGTCGGGGCCATTTTCAGTGTGATATCTAATGTTAGTAATCTCTATTGATTTTGTATTTGTAATTCGAATTCTTCCACAAAAGTATCTACATCCATTAGTCCATCATACTTCATGAGAGCACATACCTTAGTGCTAATCCAACACAATGAGCGGGTAATCCTAGCACACCTCTTGGTAGACACTTCATGCAATCTTTGTTGCCAGTGCTCCAAGCCTTCTTTTGAATCTGATGCACAAGAACTCATGCTTCTCCAACTTAGTGCACCATTAGTTGTAGGATTAACATAATCATCCATCTACATAGTCATATTATAAGGTTAATATAGTTCTTTTCCCTTTGCCAATTCCACATATCTTCTTCCTTCTATTGCATCCAATGACACAACAAATTTCAAGTCTCCTGCTTCAAAAAACATTTTCCTCTTCTTCAGGTCCTAACAACGCTAGATAAGGTTTTGTTCCAACTACTATCTCAATTACTTCAAAGTTTAAAGTGTTGCACACTCCATCAATGTTAACATTCACCCTTATTAGTCTTCCAATCAGAACGATATTATGTTAATTTGCTAAGCTCAACTAAATAGGTGACCATATCAACTTTGACTTACCCATCGTTTCCATGTCTACTTTGGAATAACATTTACATCAGATCCCAGGTCCAAAATGATATTATCCATGTCATAACCTCCTATCTGCGCACTAAGTCAAAACTCCCTATTCGTCCTCTTCTTGCGATGTACCTAATCCTGTTCTTGTGATGTACCTAGTTAATCGCTCGTTGTGTGACAACTTCTTCTCTATCTTGCATGCAATGATCAATCATCCCACATAGCATGCTTATCGTAGTCTCATCCTTCATTATCTCTAAACAACTCTTTAAGAAACTTTTCAAAGTACTTACCTTCTCAACTTTCCTTTATGTATTCATGTGGTCTTATATTGGTGGCATGTCATAGATAGGTAGTATTTCATACAAAGGTGGCAC
>SNQJ01S0162060.1:0-21507 GCA_010110895.2 Picea sitchensis
GAAGGTTCAAAAATGGGTTTTCAAATATTGCAAACCCAATCACTTATTTTCAAAAGAAGGGAGTGAAATTTGAATGGACTCCCAAATGTGAAGTTTTCAACAGTTGAAAGATATTTTGACAAGTGCACCAACATTAAATATTACAGACCCAAATTAATACTTTGTAGTGTGCACAGATGCGTGCAAAGAAGGGCTCGATGGAGTCCTCAGTCAAAAGGATCATGTGGTATGCTATGAGTCTCGAAAATTAAATGAGAATGAGAGGAATTATGATACACATGACTTGGAGTTGGAAGCAAATGTCCATGCATTAAAAATGTGGAGACATTACCTCATGGGAAGAAGATTTGAGTTAAGGAAATACCACTGTGGTCTGAAGCGTTTGTTTGGACAACCCACATTAATTGCTAGGAAAACTAGATGGATGGAATTTCTGAGTGAATATGACTTTGAAATCAAGCATATCAAAGGAAAGGAAAATCAATTGGCTTATGCACTCAGTAGAAGATCTCATGAAATGCACATTTCATCTATTAGCATGTTCAACACGGATTTAAAAGAAAGAATTTTAGATACATATTTAAAAGAAAGAATTTTAGAGGCTACAAACTCAGACCAACAATATGTAAAAATAAAAGAAAACTTATAGCAAGATAATTTACAATGGAAATTTAATTATTATGAGTTGAAAGAGGATGGAATCCTCAGATGGAATTTCTCCGAGGAATATGACTTGAAATCAAGCATATCAAAGGAAAGGAAATCAATCGCTTATGCACTCGGGTAGAAGATCTCATGAAATTCATATTTCATCTATTAGCATGTTCAACACGGATTTAAAAGAAAGAATTTTAGATACATATTTAAAAGAAAGAATTTTAGAGGCTACAAACTCGACCAACAATATGTAAAAATAAAAGAAAACTTATAGCAAGATAATTTACAATGGAAATTTAATTATTATGAGTTGCGAGGATGGAATCCTGCTGCACAAAGGAAATATAAATGTGCCAAATTCACAAGAGATAAAAATATAATTGAATGAAATGCACAATGTGCCATATGTTGGGAACCCAAGATATCATAAGACAATTCGTACTTGTAAGAAGTCAATACTTTGGTCTGAATGAAGAAAGAAGTGGCTAATTACATATCCAAGTGTATAGAGTTCTAAAAGATGAAGACATATCATAGACATCCAGCAGGGACACTATAACCATTTCCCATTCTCGTGCAAAAATAGGAAGTGGTTACAATTAATTTCATTACAAAGCTGTCTTGAACATGGAAGAAACATGATTTCACCATGGTGGTGGTGGATAGCTCAACAAAATCTACACATTTTATTCCTATGAAGACCGCACAAAAGGAAACAAATATTGCGTATACTTACATGAAGGAATTTGCTAAGCTACATGGAGTGCCTAAGGCAATTGTTTCTGAAAAAGATCCCAAATTTACACCCCGATTTTGGAAAAGGTTTTTCAAGGGATTTGGGACATATTTAAATCTCAAAACAACTTATCACCCAGAGTCAGGTGACATGGGAAACAGAGGACTAAATGTAATCATCGAGGGATATATGCTTAGAATGTATGCTATGGACCATCCATCAAAGTGGGAAAATTATATCCACTTAAGGGAATTTTTGAATATAATATTGGGTATCATGCCTCATTAAAATGAGTCCATTTTGAAGCATTGTATGGAAAGAAGTGAACACTAATGCTATTGGGAGAACCCAACTGATAGAGTTGTCATAGGGCCATAATTACAAAGGAGATATGGAAGAAAAATATGGAAAAATATCAAGAATAATTTAAAGGTTTCCCAATATAGACAGAAATTTCCAGCAGATAAGAACATAATTTCTAGATATTTTAAAGTGGGTGAACATGTTTTTCTCAAAGTGAAAGCTAAGAGAAGTTCGATAAGATTGAGTTGTTGCCCAAAGTTGGCAACAAGATATCATGGACCTTTTGAAATCAGAAAACAGGAAATACCATACACATGTTAGCATTTTCAGATCCATACTGTTTTTATGTGTCATTATTAAAGAAATGCATGTATTTGACCCTAACCATGTAATTGATCGATTCATGATCGAGGTAAACGGCGATTCGAAAGGAACCAATATGCATCCCTGGACCTAAAGCCAAAGTGATCGAAAAATCCATAGGGTTGGTAGTGTTCAATGGACCTACTTCACTATCCTAAAGATGCAACACATTATAGGGCATGAATAAATCCATGTGAGGAATACTCCACAATTTTTTGTCAATTTTGAAGAAAGCATAATATAAGAATGTAAGATTCCATTTTGAGCATCTAGAGTTACGGAACCACATATTAGAGTCTTATCCAACTTAATATAGATAGGTGTTGGTGGCCTCCCACCCATTCCAACCGGCTCATTTTGGCAGCTTTCCGCCAGTTTTTTTCTAGTTTTGGGTCCTCGACTTTCTAAATACTCTCTCTGAGGTCCTAAACAACGCTTTTAGGGCTCGCCAAAATAAACTATCGCGATAACCGGGATTCTTAATAGAAACATGATTCTACCTGATATTTCCAAAGAGCTAGTGTGTACTTAAAAACAGAGATTCATGCAAAAATTTAATGGTCCTGAAGTTGATGTAATTAATTTACCCCCAACCTGGGCCCACATGAATTTTGGTGCTTCATCTCCTAGGGTTCAGCTTTTTGATGTCTAGGGTTTTGAATTCTATTTATTTTAAAAAGGCTTGGAGATCCTTATTATAACCATCTTCATGGTCGAGCTAATAAATAAGCCACATCTCTTCTCAGATAAGCCACCACCATTCTAGCAAGTCATTTTTAGTCTCATTTTGACGGGCTTCAACATATTTCCTTATTGAATAGAAGCTAGTTTTATCGTGATCTTGTTATTTTTCCCTCGCGGGCTTCATGTCACATACAATAATATGTATTCATTCTCTTATCTCTTCTATAAACTGGATCGCTGGTAATGAGCTGCCTTCTCCCTTTATCGCCCTAATGTCCCCACGAGACGGTACAAAGAATTATCTCAAGCTTCGTTTTGAAGACAAAATCTCCTCAAACGCCTAAGAAACCGTCCATGGCGGGTGGAAAGAAAGATGATGGGACAAGAGATCCTTTTCAAAATGTTGCTTGAGTAAGCCCTCAAACATAGAATGAGATGATGGATAGTTTCATGCAAACTCTTCTACGGCCACCAACAAGCAACGCATCTTCTTCGAAATGAGGCACCATCCCCTTCAAGGTAGAAATCAACTTTGATATTCCTATATTTGAAAGTTTTATAGACGCGCAGTATGTTGTGTGAGATAAAATGGTTGAATCTACTAGAAGGGTAATTTTTTGTCCATAACCTTTTAATAGATAAAATATACTTTATACCAAAGTTGTTTCCCATGTCAAAGATTGGTGGAAAATTTATGAGAAAAGAAACGTGAGGAACCCTCATTATTTACATAAATAATGAACCCGAGTCCCTCGTGGCTTCTATTATGAACAAACTATCCTTGGCTTCTGCTGGTAACGACCAGATACAAAATGGACCGCCATCAGGGCGTGGAAAGAGACCAAGGCTGAATTGTTAAATATCTTCCATACCTGCTAATTCAAGCTAGGTACCAAATATTCTCGAGTAAAAATCCTATGGATCAAGGATCATGGACGATAGATACATACAAGTCGAATGGAGTTCCTAGATCTCATCCTTAGGAATGGCCTATTGATATGTCATCAAAATCATGTAAGCTTAAACAAAAGATGACACAGGTGTTGGACTTGGGAAACTTTCAAAGAAAAATAAGGGCAACTCAACCTGTAGAACAAAGGAAAGGGAAAAGATAGATAGCCCCAAGACAACCCAGCTAATCCACAATCAAAGAAAGACATTAAAAGACAAAGAAATATATCTGAAATGTGGGCGAATTTCCACAAGAGCCCCCGAATAACACTATTGATTGCCACTAAAATATGCCCAAGCAGGGCTTAGGTGAAAGCCTCCGACCGTGATGTGGTTCCAAACTCTAAGCCGCATCCAGGAAAGAGGGGGATGATCATTGATGTGAAACCCAAGCAAGCATTGTCACTCACACCAAGATTCAAAATTCTAAAGCTGAACTAGATCGAGCCAAAGGAAGGGCGAGTGACTCTTTCATTTACAGATGTGGGTGAAAGGCACCCCACGGCACTTCATCACTGATATTGATAGCCAGAAGAACCTCATACCAACAGAGAGGCTTCTGTCAAGCCTAGCCCTACTTCATTAACGTTGTAATTCTCATCCCTACACCCATTGGATGGCTTTGATAAGGTACGATCTCACAACCAACCGTTGCATGCGTCACATGATATCAAGCCCTTCAAAGATGAGGTATTGTGTGAAGCTGTTCTCAAAGTTTGTAATGTTATTTTGAGCCAACCTTATTTATGGAAACGCTACGTTGTATATGAGTCTAGGCCTTGTAGTTTTATTATTCCTTTGAACAATAAATTGTACATGATACTCAAGGCAATCCCACCTAGTGATATCTCCTTGATCTCCGCCAAGAAACAGTTGAAGGTCATCTCTTAGACCGAAAATTTGTCTTCTTCGCGGATTCTCTCAAAGTGAGTGAAATATTGGAGCCACATCCCAGGCTTCCATGACCGACCTATCCAAACAGTAGAATCAAGTGGAAGTTAAGGTCGCGGAAGAATACACATATATTCTCCTCGACTCAACGGCTACTCCTCTCAGACCGGCCGTGTCAAGCATCCCATCAATCAATCGACGCATCGCCACCATCGGGATAGTCTACCCAAACTCTATTAGAGAAATGAGTGAGATCAAGCTGCATCCGAAGAACTACTCCACAAGGGGCACATCCATCCCGCATCACGCTTCTCAGGATCCTAATCAAGGCAAGTGTAAGAAAGATGGGGACCTGATGATTCTCGCAGACACTATCGGGCCCTAAATAAAACTATGCTGTGAACTTGCACTGACTCGGACCCATCGCATCTCCTTTTATCATCTCATAGCCAAATACTTCAAGATTGATCTGAAGTCCTGCTACCACCAGGTCCCAAGCTGAAATTAATGCATGTATGGAATACAACCTCAAGCCTAAAAGTCCTTTTTGAATGGTCGATCATGCCCTTTAGGTTTTGAAAAAATTCCCAAACAACTTTCATGAGGATGATGGATGATATCCTGCCACCCACCAATACTTTTATAGTGGTGTCTCTAGATGACATCCTCATATACAAAAGACTTAAGGTAACACTTTGTAGACATTTAGTGTGTTTTGTACACCAGAGCAGCCTTTATGCCAACTTGGAAAAATATCCTTCGGCATGGACATGGTCCAAGACCTAGGCTACATTTTTTGACGATGGGTGTGGATCTAGCCAAGATCCGTGTCATCTAATCGCTAGCCCCAACCACACTCATTGAGCTCTGGACCCCTTGGGCCTTGCTACTTATCTAGTTTGTGTTGGGATTCTCCCATACTTCATGGGCCCCCATCCAAGTAACTGTGGGTGGTGGTAAGGAAACATTTGTGTGGGCATGTCCCAACAACAAGACCTCGATGAATTGAAGCAGTGTTTGTTCTCATCCTTGGTACTTTCATTACCGGACCTGTTTGGATATGTGAGATATTATTATCCATTAATTTGATTATCTATTTCATTGATTTAAATATAATAGTGTAAATACTATCGTAATTAATTCACAAAGAAACATGACCGAGTTTGTGTTTAATCAGGCCATAAATTTTTAATGTATTTATTAAAACATAATAATGCGATAAATTTATATTTGATGTTGTGTATAAAGGTGAATGGTTATTTTAACTTAAGGATATTAAGAATGAGTGCCTTATAGAGGTATATCTTATTTTATTGTCATTATGGATGTTTGATTAGTGATTAGGTGTTTGGGATGAAGATGGTTTGGCTAGTAGAATTGGTTAACATATTGTTTAATTTCAAAAGCCTCTTTTCTTCCTATTTGATTTGTGGATGTTTTGTATTATTATTCAATAATGTTTGATTCTCTCTAATCTTGTAATGTGTCTTTTGATAATATTTAAAAATAATTGGTAGAGTTGTATATTTAACAAAGCATCTACATTATTATTGCATACAAAAGTCCTTACAAAGTATAGGTGCATAACACATTATTCATGTGAATGGAGTTCGAGGACACTAAAGTTGGTCGAAGATGAGATCTTTGGTCCCAATTGGACCATTTCCTTGATGATAAGCTTGTATACTTGGCACATTTTTGCATTCCTTCTCCCCGTGAGGCTACATAAATTAGAGACTTCTTCTTTCCTTGTCCTGCATGTCCATCAATGATTCATTTTTATGTCCCCCTTTCCATGTTTTAGAAGTATACTAGTATATCAACCTTCTCTTAAGACTATTAATTTATTTCTTTTGTCACCTTTAGTTGTTTTTAAGGTTTTTTGTTTGTCTTTTTCTTTGCTCATATTGGTCTTATATAGAGTTCATGTTGGTTAAGAAGAGTTGTAGAAAATGTGTTTCCAAAATATAAAACACTAGTTCCATTTTATGTAACAAGATCTAGGCTTCGATAGGGAATTATGTCAAGGATTTTGTTGCATGTTAGTTTGATTATTCTACTCCTGAGTGGATAGCTATCATAGATTTGAAGTAGGAGTTTCTACAAGTATAGTTCAATGGCTATCCCTTGTTCTCACAAATACGCTAGAAAATATGTAGGGCCTTTGTTCCAACACATAAGTTGAGAGGTAATAAATATTGTACTAGAAAGTAGGGAAATAAAGTTGTCCAACTAATTATTACAAATCGTCCTTCTACTAAGGTAGAGATCTATTATGGCTCTCAACATTCTAAGTGAGTAGGCTAGTAGAGATATCGACTAAGTTATTTTGATTCCATTGTTATCCTAGTGTACAATCCAATAGGTAAATCACTACAAGGGAACTTGTAAATTTTACCCAAGTCCATTTGATCCCATAGCCCCAACTCGAGGTTGGAATTTGAGCAAGAATGCTTACAACTAGGACGTGAATCCTCCATTAATAACTATTTTCCATGTTCAAATTCTGTGAAAACAATTCCATATAGAGATTATATTTTAGTTGTATGTAATGTGAGTTAAGTGTTTTAATTCCAACTTCAAAAGTTGTCATGCAAATGGTTATGGGATTTTCATAGAGTATTTTCTTTGTGGGTCTATGTAATTTGGGTAAATAACTTGGAAATGTGGTGAGTTTATTGAGAACAAAAATAGTTTGGAGAACTTGAGATGGATATTACGATCCATTCTTAAAGAAACAATGCTAAGAACATCATAGAGTGGTTCCAAAGAAAGTACGTTGATTATAGATAAGATAAAAGAATGTTGTGAAGTTGAAAAATTATGAGAAATGAGGTACCCTACCATTTGATATGGAGGTCAAAATCATGACAACAATATGAGAGGCATCTAGTTACCATAAATACCTGCAAGTCTAATGTGAAGAAAAGTCGATTGGAATTTATTGAGGGTAAAGAGTACTACCTTCAATGAAAGTAGGAATTGTAGAAAGAGAGAGAAATCACAATTTAAGTATGAAATATTTCAACTTACAAAAGATGAACTTGTTGATTAAGGTTGGTTTTCATTAATACACAACCCTTGAAGAAAGACCCACAACACAAAGGTTTGGGTAATGGACCCAAGATTGTTTGATGTAAAATATGACTCACTATTGTCTCACTGGTTGATAAGAAGTGGGCCATGGATGAACTCCAAAGTGGTCCCCTTTACAGGAAAGCCATCATGGGAAGACGCTATGAGTAAGAGAACCCATGCTTAATTCTAGAATAATGAGTTGAAGGATAGTGAATTTGTCAAGGAAACCATCCTAGATACATAGTGTTTGTCATGCCATTCTAAGTGGTGGTTTGTGAACGTCACATAACTCCTCACTGCTAGAGAGTTATGACCATAAATGGTTGAGAACCCTCATAAGTCTTTACGTGGGTTTCTCCCCTAAGGGTCAAAGTCAAAACAGTCTATTTTAAATAAAGAAGCCCTAAAATAAGGGAAAGTGTAAGGCTACATGAAGATATAAATAAGAGGAAAAAACTCACTCATTAAAAATACACTTGTACATACTGTATATATTGTATATATATTTTCTCATGGTAAAGCCTTTGTACATGTGATACATCTAAAGTGGCTAAGGCTCCTGAGGTAGCATGAAGGGTTGACAATGGAAATTATAGGATTCAAAAACCCTATATTTTCCTGAGGTACACGCAGTTGTCTGTGTATAGTGTGTGTACGTACGTGGGCCAGTTGTGTATAGGGTGAGTATGTAAGCGTGTTGACTGTGTATAGGGTGAGTGCATTTTGATAAAGCCATGAAACTTGAGAAGATGAAGGTGCAGAGGTTCTAGATTCTCAGATCAAGCTCCTGTGAAGGTCTAAAGTGCTCAAATACATCGATCCATCCATCGGTTCAAAGGGTATGTCTTATTTCTAAGGAATAGTTGGATTTTGATGCATGCATGAGAAATGGCAATGATGCATTTGAGGATTCTCCTAGAGAGACTATTAGTGGATTACATGGGATATCTCAGAGTAAGCTCGACTCCACAAAATAAAGCGGTTGGTATATTTATCATTGATACTTCATTGAGGCACATCTTGTATTTCCTCTTGGCATATGGCTAAGAGTTTCTATGGTACATAGTTGAGATCTTGTATTTATTGGATGTATTAAGAAATTGAATATCGAAAAGGAGTTGATGACTAAGATCGTGTGAGGGATATTATACTTTTTTCATGATTACACATACCTATACGGAACATGACTAGAGAGAAACATACTTGTCTTGAGTAGAGGTTGCATGAGGACATGAACAAGGTACAGCTATAGTCCGATATAGTGACAGGTTACATATATATGTGATAGAAGTTACAGAGGGTCAAAAAGTTTTCAAGTGAAAGGGAACCCTAGTTTCGGTTGCATAACAGTCGCATAACGTATAGGGTGCATACATACCCCGGCCGCATCACTACAAGTCACATATTTTTTGTATTTTGTAGATACATGTTCAATTCAGTTACAGCTTTGATTACGTGAGCAATTGTACGTGATTAGATACGTGGTAATGGTATAGGTTTGGTGGATAACAATATATCTCATAGTGATAGTGTGACAAGTGGTTCCATCATTCTACTTCTACTCGTAAGTAATTGATGGGCAAGGATAGGTGGTTGTAGCCACCTTCCTGGGCTAGGCCGGAGAACATGGGGGGTTGTAGCCTCCTTTCTAGTTGTAGCCAGAGAATTAAGGAATTACCCTCCGGGTTGTAGCCTCGAGAAACCAAGTGGATTGGAGCCCTCCTTCCAACTGGGCGTGATGGAAAACAAAGGAAGTTGGTTCTTCCATCCAATGTAATTTCTTCGAGAAATATAACAAAAACATTATGTGTTTTTCTCCAACTTTGGGTTTCCACCGTGAAACATTGGTGTACGCGGTATGTGTGTGATTGTTTATTTCTTATTTCATTATTGGATAATAATTCTACATTGATATAACATTTGAAGAAAAAATGATTATAATTATGTTATTATCGATTCACCCCCCCTTCTCAGTATTTTTCCAACAATTGATATCAGAGTTGTTTCTTTTAGGAAACAATTTAACCATTCGAAGGTAGATCATGGAGAGCAACGAGTTGTATAAAAATGGAATACCGCAGCTTGATGGATATAAGTATGTTTTTGGAGCATAAGGATGAAACATATATACATGCACATGGACTTCCTTAAGTTTGGCAATCAATTGTAGATGGATACACAAGACTAACAAGCTTCCACCAACAAATGGTGTATTGAAACTCTATGAGAATAATTCCAAAGCCAAAATGCACTTTTAAATGGTCTCTGATACAAGATTCACCAAAGTTTCACATTGTACATACACTAAAGAGATTTGGGACAAGTCAAATACCCATGAAGGAGATTCAAATTCAAAGTAGCAAAACTCATGCACTACAGTAGGTCACCAACAACTAAAAATGAAGGGAAGATGAAGATATCACAAATTTCTACTTCTTTACGAAAGTCGATGAAACATTGAATGAAAGCATAGGATTGGGAGAAGAAATTGAAGAATTTGGTAATTGTTCAAAAGGTACTCAAGATCTCTTCCTATGAGATTCAACCCCAAGATATCAACACTAGAAGAAAGATCTAATCTAAAAATCAATAAGCATGGATGAACTGCATGGAATATTCATAACATATGAGATGAGAACCGGAACAAGAAAATCCATATGTAAAAGAAGCAACCTTCAAAGCATCTTAAACGACCAAAGTAAAAGAAAAGGGAATAATGAATCCATCACGTACTTGGATGAAGAAGGGCCAACTTCACAAAATATCTAAAACAAGGGAACCAACAAAGAGGTATAGAGGTAAGCTTCCCGTGATTTTTTTGCGTGATGGTATTATCATTTTACAATCAAATGTCCTCATAAGAAAAAGAGAAATATAAGCCACCCAAAAGGCTAACACACATATAAAGGCAAAAAGAACTACAAATAAATATTTCAAGAAAACCTTATGCACCAAAAAAGACATCTCATCATTAGATGAAGACAGTCAGTGATAGTGAGACAGAAGAGTTCTATTCATGGTAGTAAAAAGACTCTGACAAAGAAGAACCTCAAGAAGAATATGAAGAAGTCAAGAAGAAGTCAAGAAGAAATCGGAAGAGGCAAAAGTTGACTAGAAGAATTAATGTGCGCCATATAAGTTATCAAGAGAAAAAGAACAAGAAAAGAAACTACGCTTAACTAGACAAAAGGGAAGACACTCTCAAGAACTAGAAAAAAAATGATCACAAAATTGAAAGTTCAAATAGAAGGAGATAAAATAATTGAAGAAGTTCAAAGAACAAATAGAAGAAAAGGACAGAATCATCAAAAACTTGGAAGCAGAGATCATTCACATTAAGAAATGATATTCAAAAGAAAATATGCGATAGCTCAAAGTTTTGATGACATTATCGCTACTGCAGCACCATCTTGACAAGTCCGGACTTGATACAATCGCATTTAAAGTGATCAAGCTCCAAAACAACAGAGAAAGAAAAATATCCAAAAAGCTACGCGTAAACAATCAAAGGGGATAGAAGATCTACAAGGAAGATTAAAAGGACACTCCTCCACCTAGAAGATTTATATTTCTTTAATCAACAATGTGACGATAGGGCCTCAAGAAGAAGAAGGATCTATAAGAGCACCTCCTTTCGTATGATATTCAACTACCAAGTATCAACTATATTTTGGTTTTATGTTTATGAATGTATTAATTTTGGACATAAAGTTAAATTTTAGAGCTAACAATAACAACTTTGAGGAGTCATACACAAAGGGGTTATTCAAGAAGAAGACCTAGTGAAACACAAAGAAGAATTCACAACATGTTTGAATCCTCGAGTTAATCAAGGAAATACATAACAACAACTTCCTTGTACACATGGCCAAAGATTGTAGGAATGATGTACTTCTCCTAAAGAACCTCAAATGTATCAACAACAAATACATACAAGAACCCTCGTAAAACGAGATGGATAAGAAAAGCAAGATCACATAGCAATGAAGAATGCACGCTCACTCTACAAGCTGCTAAGAAACACCCATTGGTATGTTGATAAGGGTATTCAAAAAAACATGTGATAGGTGATAGAGACAATTTTATTAAATTACAAAAGGAAATAAATGGATCATTCTCCTTCTGAAATGATAATTCAACCAAAAATCATTGGAGCTGCACAACCAATTGGGAACAAGAATGAAAAAGGCACAAATGTTCTACCGGTAGAAGATATGAAACATAATCTCTTAAGTGTGAGTCAAACGTGCGACCAAGTTCATAAAGTTACTTCTTCGATTCACAAAAAGTGTGAGATAATGTTAGCAATTGTGGAAATTGGTCAAGCATAAACAGAAGAACTCAAACAACATATATGTGTTAAGGAAATTGAAAATGAAAGTGTTGTCTAGGAAAGGAAGATGAAAGTTGGCCATGGAACGTATTAAGAATGGATCACATGCACTTTGATAACCTTATCAAAGTCAGCAAAGAGAAGAAGTCGAAATGCCCCGCATCATGAAACCAACCAACACTCCTTATGCAAGAATTGTCACCAAGCAAAGCAAACAAAGACCGATTCAAATCAAAAGAATATCCAACAACAAGACCACTGAAATTGTGCATAATCGGGATCTAGCTTGGACCAACTAAACAAAAGGATTAAAAGGTGATACTTTATGTTATTAGTTGATGGTTATACAAGAATGACTACAGCTTGCTTTCAAGAACAAGTCAAAAGCTTTAGAAAGCCTAAGATCTAAGGAAATGGTTGAAAATGAAATGGATTCAAGAATCAAACGTTTAAGATCGGATAATGGAGGAAAAATCACCTCAAATGAATTTATGTACTACTACAAAAATCATGGAATAAAAGGCAATTACCCGTTGCTAGGACACCTCAACAAATGGAGTTGGTTGAAAGAAAAGAACATGATGTATTAAAATGGTTTGAACAATGCATAATGGATTCCAAATTGAAAATATATTTTGGGATTAATGTGCAATGCATACAGCTCTCACATTCAAAATAGATAATGCCTCGAACAACACCGGATAAAACCCCTGGTACGCATATGGAAAGGAAGACTAGAAAATGTGAATCACTTCAGAATATTTGGAAGTTGGAAATGCTAAAGCATCAAAAGAGAAGATGGCATAATGGAAAGTTTTTAATCCTCTGCAGGACAAAGGGAATACTTTGTTATTACCAAGTAATAAGGAAAGCATACAAGTAAGCCATAATCTAAGATTAAATAAATCCAGGAAAGCATCAACGTAACAATTCAGGAAACATGAAACCGTAATCAAAGGAAGAAGAAAACAAATCAATGGAACAACTTTTCAAAGAAGAAGATGAAAAAGCATAGAAGAGGAAGATGAAAATAATCGACATAAGCATAAGAGCAGTTCAACAAGGTTCCAAAGACACCCAATAAAATGAGTACGTAAGAATCATCCTTCCATCAAATTATTGGGAACAGATATGCAAGAGTTAAGACTAGAATAAGAATCCATTCACCAAAAAGTCACACCTAGCACCTTGTATTCAATTGAATCAAACTGTTTTGAATAAGCCAAGGATGAATTTTGGAATAAGGCCATGGATGAATAATTGATCAAATAAAAATGACACTTGGGAATTCGATCCAAGACCAAAGAATAAGACCGTGATCTACATTGAATGGGTTTTCATGAATAAACTGAATGAAGATGACGGTGTTACAAGGAACAAAGCTAGATTGGCATGTATAGGATATGCACAGATTGAAATAAACGACTTTGAAGAGACATATTCCCGGGCCGCCAACATGGAAGCTAACCGCTTGTTTTAGCTTCATGCATTCTAAAATGTTAAAGCGTATATCAGATGGATGTAAAATCAGCTTTTCTGAATGGGGAACTTGAAGAAGAAGTCTACATTGAACAACCAGAAGGATTTCAGTTGTCAGAGAACACAGACTATGTGTGTAAATTAAAGAAGGCCTTGTATGGTCTAAAACAAGCTCTTAGAACATGGTACTCCATACTGGATAAGTATCTGCAACAGGCAGGGTTCAGAAAAGAAAGTGTAGACAACAACCTCTACATCAAGGTAAGTCAAGGTAATATTTTATTAATTGAAGTTTATGTTGATGATATTATTTTTGGTAGTGATGATGACAGGTTAAGACAAGAATTTACAAAAGATATGCAAAATGAATTTGGAATGTCATTACTTGGAGAACTATCCTTCTTTCTGGGACATCAAATATGTCAAAGCAACCAAGGAATTTTTATTTCTCAAACCAAGTATATCAGAGAAATGCTAAAGAAGTTTGGAATGGAAGATTGCAAACCAGTTATCACTCCCATGCAAACTAGTTGCAAGTTGAGAAAAGATGATGATTCGAAGTCTACAGATCAGAGGAAATACAGGTCAATGATTAGCAACCTACTATATGTGACAGCATCCAGACCATATGTAATGTAGACAGTTGGACAAGTGGCACAATTTCAAGCAGCACCAAAGGAATCACATGTATTAGCAGTGAAGAGGATTTTCAGATATCTCAAAGGAACAGAAGAGTTTGGATTATGGTATCTAAAAGGAAAGGATTTATCACTTATTGCCTACATAGATGCAGATTGGGCAGGTTGTATTGATGACCGATGAAGCACCAATGGAGCAACGTTCTACTTGGGTGAATGTTTAGTATCATGGCTAAGCAAGAAAAAATCATCAATATCTTTATCTACAACCGAGGCAGAGTATATTGCAGCAGCCTCATGTTGTACAGATGTTCTTTGGATGAAACAAACTCTGAAAGATATACAGGTTGAGTATGATGAGCCCATTCCTATCTATTGTGATAATACAAGCGCCATCAGCATCTCGAAAAACCCGGTGATGCACTCNATTTTCTACGGGAGCAAGTTGCAAAAAAGAATATCAAAGTTGAGTATGTGGGCACAAAAGAGCAAGTGGCAGATATATTTAGTAAGCCACTTCCATGGGAAGACTTTGAATATCTTCACCAAAGACTTGGAATTATTTCTACTCCAAAATGAATGCTTTTTGAATGCTTATCTTATATTTCTTAGATTTACATGAGGAAGGACCTTAAGAGGACAGTTCAGTCAGGGGGAGCATCCCCAGATGAAAAGATACCTTTGCCATTGATGACAAAGGGGGAGAGTCTTATCAAATGCAGAGGACAGAGGCTTGGATCTAAGGGGAGCATATTTATCAGATGCAGAGGACAGAGGCATGGTTCCAGGGGGAGCAGATTTATCAGATGCAGAGGACAGAGGCATGGTTCCAAGGGGAGCATGAGTGATCTAATTTTAGTATAGCATCAGAGTGTTTCTATCTATGCCAAAGGGGGATATTGTTGATTAAGGTTGGTTGTCATTAATGTCAATTCTTCAAGAAAGCCCCGCAGCACAAAGGTTTGGGTAATGGACCCAAGATTATTTGATGTAAAGATGACTCACTATTGTCTCGTCGTGGTTGATAAGAAGTAAATATGGATGAACTCCAAAGTGGTCTCCTTATGGTGAAATCCCTCATGGGAAGACGCTTTGTAGAGTAAGAGAACCCATGATTAACTCTAGAATAATGAGTTGAAGGACAATGAATTTGTCAATGAAACTATTCTAGATAGATAGTGTTTGCCATGCCATTTCTGGTGGTATGTGGAACATCACATAACTCCTCACCGTTACAGATTTATGATCATACAAAGTTGGAGAACCCCTCATAAGTCTTATAGAATCCCCCAAGGGTCAAAGTGCTTTGCAAAATAAATTATTTTAAATAAAGAAGCCCTAAAATAAGGAAAGTGTAAGGCTACATGAAGATATAAATAAGAGGCAAATCTCACTCATTAAATACACACTTGTACATATTGTATATTTATTTTCTTGTGTAAAGCTTCTTGTAAATACTTGTGGATACATCTGAAGTGGCGAACGTCTAAGGTAGCACGAAGGGTTGATGGAGAAATTCTTGGATTCACAGAAAGCCCTATTTTCTAAGGCATACGTAGGTTGTCTATGTATAGGGTGTGTATGTACGCAGGCTGGTTGTGTATAGGGTGAGTATGTACACGGGTTGACTGTGTATAGGGTGAGTATGTACACGGGTTGACTGTGTATAGGGTGAGTACATGTTGATAAATCCATGAAACTTGAGAAGATGAAGGTGCAGAGGTTCTAGATTCTGAGATCAAGCTCCCAGGAAGGTCTAGAGTGCTCAGATACATTAGATCCATCCATTGGTTCAAAATGTATGTCTTATTTCTATGAATAGTTGGATTTTGATGTATGCATGAGGAATGACAATGGAGATTTGAGGATTCTCCCTAGAGAGACTAGTGGCTACATGGCATCTTCTGTATAATTCAGATCTACAGAAATACAATGTTGGTATATTTATCATTGATACTTCTTGTTGAGACACATCTTGTATTTCTTGGCATATGGCTAGGAGTTTTGATGGTACATGGTTGAAATCTTGTATTTATTGATGTATTGAGAAATTGAATATCAGAAAGGGGTTAATGACTAAGATCATTTGAGGGATATTATACTTGTTCATGATTATACATACCTATATGGCACATGACTAGAGAGAGACATACTTTCCTTGAGTAGAGGTTATGTATGAGGATGCATGCACAGGGTACAGTTACAGTCTGGATACAGTGACAGGTTACAAATCTATGTGAAAGAAGTTACAAAGGGTTAAAAGTTTTCAAGTAAAAGGAAACCCTAGTTTCAGAAGGCATACACGGGCTGCATAACAGATAGGGCATGTACATACGTGGGTTGCATCACTACAGGTCATGTAATTGTTGTATTTTTGTAGATACATGTTCAGTTCATGTACGGTTTGATTACAGGGTAGTTGTACAGATTGGATACAGGGCAGTGGTACATGTTGATACAGTTGTACAACAATATATCTCACAGTGACATGTTGGCAGTGGTTCCATCATTCTACTTCTACTTCAGGGCGGTTGGACGGGGCAAGGATAGGTGGTTGTAGCCAGAGAACATAGGGAGTTGTAGCCTCCTTTTGGTTGTAGCCAGAGAATTGGGGAGTTGGATCTTCCCTTGGGTTGTAGCCTGAGAAACCAAGGGGTTGGAGCCTCCTTCCAGTTGTAGTTGGAAAACAAAGGAAGTTGGTGCTTCCAATGAATTTAATTCTTCAACACATATAGGAAAAAAAATTATGTAGTTTTCTCTCGATTTGGGTTTCCACATAAAACATTGGTGTACTGTTTATGTGTGTGATTGTTTATTTCTTATTGCTCATTATTGGATAATAATTTTACATTGATATAACATTTGAAGAAAAATGATTATAATTACACTATTACTAATTCACCCCGCCTCTCAGTAATCCAACAGAACTTCCCACAATAAGCATCAATTATATGTGCCCAATTCTAGAAAGTTGAGGGATATTATTACAAATGAGATTCTATGCAAGTGCACTTATTGTAGGCCATCAAATTTATTGGAAAATAATAGGAGCTATGAGAACACAATATTTTTTCCCTAGTATGAACAAAGATGTAGCATAATATATTTCCAAATGCTTGGAATGCAAGAAGGCTAGAGTATTAGCATCTAGTTATACTATGACAAACTTTGTCAATTATAGAGCATAAATGAGAAGTGGTTTCAGATGTATTTCATCATTGATTTATTGACAATGTCAAAGCAACATGATTCCATCATGGTAGTGATTGATCCGAAATGGATCTGGATCGACGAATGGGTGTAGGACTCGGTACTTGTAATATAGTAAATTGACAATTAATGAAGGTCAATAAACTATTTAAAGAAGTGTAAATTTGAAAAGTATAATAGGACAAAAATGAGAAAATGAGAGAAAAATGTAGAATTAAATGTAATTTAATAATTGAACAGGAGAGAAGGTTGAGGTATGAGAAATGAAGGGTCAGGTTTGTTGGCCTTCCCCCTACCCCCCATCTCTTCCCATTTCTTCCCTCACTCTCCTTTGCAATGGGTCTTTTTTTGGGCCAAGAGAGGAAGAGACATTGAAGCCATGAATGCATTGTAAATCAAAGATTGCCATAATGAAAAGACCGAGTCCCATTCGAAGCTGGTTTTCTTGTTTGGGTTTCCAATGAAAAACTTATGAGTTCATTGGTGATTGGTTGTGTTAGATTTCACTATGTTGAGTATTAGTTTGTGGTTTACTTCATTTTTTAGATGAGAAATGGATTCCCATGTGTTTATCTTAATGGTTGCCTATAATTGGGTTTTAATGGAAATGAAGAATCATGACCATTCTGGAATGTTCATCATTCATTCCATGTCAAATTCGAAGACAAATGAGTATTGAAATTTGTTTATCGGACGAGATTACATTGTCCAGGAATCTAAATTAATTGCTAAGGCATTTTTCTTAGAATATTTAGACACTTAGGAGTTAGTTAAGATCTACTTGGACTAATGTGTCGTTAAGTAAAAGTGTGTTTTTTTAGTATACATTAGTATGCATTTGTAGTTAGGAAATACGATGATCAGGATACGTTCCCGAAACAGAGTGATCTGACGGTTCATATTCTCCTCCATCTTAATGGCCATTTATCCATGGCTTAACACCTGACTGGTCCATGATCTTTATTTAAAGAGAATGGAGGGTCATTTGCCGATGATCAATTGTGAGAAACTCTCTTGTAAAAATTATCTGTAATTTTTTTCTTTTGCATTAATAAACTGCTCCAAGTGGTCGCGTTGGCTGGGGCCGTGGATGTTTCCCCATAGGGGTTTTACCACATCAAAACATCAGTAAGTTGATATTTGATCTGGTTGTGTGAGTGGTTATTAAAGGTGTTCATTCTCTTTTGGAATACCTGTGTTTTCAAGCATGGTATCAGAGCCTGTTTGAAGACCCGCTCCTATTGTAGATCGAGATCGTGAAGACGAGTTGTCTCATCTCCATTTTATGTCAATTTCGTACATTTTTGGGCTGAGAGGACTATTCCATTGCATCTGAAGCATTTGTTTCAGTCAGGAACACTTTTTGTTTCACTCGAAAAGGTATTGTTTTGCCCAAGATACGACCATTTCAGTCAGATCTGGAAGTATAAAGCCTGAATACACATTTTTTAAATTTTTACAGAGTATTATTTTGGTTTTATATTATTTATTTCCAGGTTGCTACTCTTTTAGATATGCGTATGCTCTTTTCCCTGTGCCCTATGATATCTCGGAAAATCATAAACATATAGGAAAAGGTGCATCTTCTAGGTAAGCTAACCGAGATCTAACATTTGTTGTCATTGAGAAGCAAAAAAAAAATCTTGTGTGAAAAGAGTTTTTTTAGCACGCTTTCCAAGGCCTTCAACAACAACAACAACCCTCTTGTTAAACAATCCAATCTGTTTTACTAGACCATTTGGTTAAAAGTTGTCTTATTAAGTAAGAGGTCTTGAGTTCCCCACTTCTCTTTATAAAAGTGGGTCACTTCATAAAGCAGCTTACACCACCACGTGGTCCTTTGGTTATCGTTTATGTTTTTTTTTAAAAGGCCATAACTCTCACATCCAAAGTCTATTTTCAGTGTCGTTTTTTTTAAAACCGCCTAACTTTTCAAGATCTTTCCATCTAGATCATCAGTTTCAGTTTTTTAAATCCATATTATTTTCATATTTAATATTGCTTCTACAAGTAATATCTTGCTTACCAGCACCAACTACTTCCAATGGAAATCTTATATGGAGGATTTATTAAGAAGTAAAGACTTGTACGAGATTACCTTGTGAAAGGAAACAACACCCGTTGATGTTGATAAGAAAGTAAAATGGGATAATAGGAATGACGAAGCACGTGGATTAATCAGAATGTCCATCTCTCCTTATTTAAGGTTCCACCTTCAATCAATTGATCAACCCAAAGAAGCTTGGGAAAAGATTGAATATGTGTTTGGTAAACACAATATTATTCAAGAAAAACAGTTAGAAAATCAAGTACTAACTTTAAGTCCAAATGATTATTCTTGCATTGAAGACTATATATTTAAGTTTAAAACACTCAAAACTTTATGTGAAGAATGTAAGATAAATATAGAAGAAGATAGTTGTATCTATCTTATTCTTTCTAAGCTAGGGAGTTCATATTTTGTGTTTGTATCTACCTTTTATGACATGCAAGAGGCTCTAGGGACAACTTAAAAAAACCCAGTCTTGAGAACTTTTGTGATGCTTTGATTAGAGAGCAAGATAATCTTGTACAACTTGGAGTGATCGGCACTGCATGTACCTCCAACAAAGCCTTAGTCATCCATCAAAAAGATAAACCCAAGAATCCCAAGAAGCAACATCCTCTCCACAACAACAAGCAATATAAGGGTCCCAAACCCACTTAGATAGCTTCCGCTCCTAATGGTGACAAAGGAGCAAAACATAAAAGTAAGAAGACTGGCATACATTGCAACTTTTGTGATAAAGATGGTCATGATGAGTCTAGATGTTTCAAGAAGATGACAACTTTAGAAGCAACGATGAAGAAGCACGACATCAATATTGATTCTATTTCTTCTTCTTCTCATGGACATGCACTTTTAGCTTCTGGTTTCTCCTTCAATACAACTTCTACTTCTTCTTCTTATGAGTGGCTTATTGATTCTTGAGAATCTTATCATATGGCTAAGGATATAGACATATTTTATTCTCTAAATGAATGTAACACCAAGAAAATATTTGTTGGTGATGATAGATCTCTTAGTGTTGAAGGATCTGGAACAATTCAAGTAGAAAACGGTCATTTCAATGATGTATTATGTGTTCCAAGTATTTCTTGTAACCTTCTATCAATATATCAAATCACTCATTCAGGTGAAGGTAAAACCGTAGAGTTTTCACCTCACCAAGTTGTAATCAAGGATCTAAAATATCCTAAACATGTTCTTGCAACTGAAATTGTTGATGATATTACCAGGTTGTACAAGTTTGACAACTTTGGGTCATCATCTTTTTCATCATTTTTTGTTGCTCATAGCGATGACTTGAGAAAACATTGGCATGAACGGTTTGATCATATAAACTATCGCTCATTGCAACAACTATGTAATCAACATATGGTGACTGGTCTTTCTCTTGTTTCATGCAGACATGGTGTTTTTGCTGGTTGTGTTCTTGGCAAACATCATCGGGACAATTTTGACAAACGTGCCTCTTGGCATGCCTTGAGCCCTTTGCATCTTGTTCACAATGATTTGTGTGGTCCACTTTCTTATCCTTATTTTTCTAGGTACAAGTATTTCTTAAATTTCATTGATGACTTTTCTAGACGTACTTGTGTTTACTTCTTAAAACTTAAGAGCGAAGTTTTTGACAAGTTTTTGGCCTACATGACCCTTGTAGAAAATCAATCTGGACATCAATTTCAAAAGTTAAGAAAAGATAATGGAGGTGAATATGTGAACAATAATTTTACAAGTTATTGCACTACACAGAGCATCCAAATGCAACACACTGTTCCATATACACCACAACAAAATGGTGTTGTTGATGGAAAGAACCGCACATTAAAAGAAATGGTTAATTGTGTGATCCATTCTAAAAGATTAAGTCTAAATTATTAGGAGGAAGCAATCAACTGTGCAAATTACATATTAAATCACACTCCCACAAAGGCTCTTAAAAATATAACACTGGAATAAGCTTGGACTAAAATTAAACCAGATGTAAGTCACTTCCATGTATTTGGCAGTATAGCATGGACTCACATTCCTTATGAGAAAAGGAAAGCATTGAAACCTAAAAGTGATAAGTGCATATTTGTTGGTTATTCTAAAGATGTCAAAGGTTGTAGACTTCTTCAACCACATTGTAATGAAATTA
>SNQJ01S0162062.1:14487-35852 GCA_010110895.2 Picea sitchensis
ATCCAGATTATTTTCGGCATGAAATGAGAGCGGAGATATAACATAGAAATATTCAGAGATATTGCAAGAGAGACAACAATATAACAGAGATATAGTGGAAATATAACAAGAGTAACATATATACAGTAATACACGATTTCTATTAACGAAATAAATGTACAGAGACTGTAAAATACAGAGTGAAAGACTCGCTAGAATGGTGGTAGCTTATCTCTGAGAAGAGATGTGACGACTACTCGCATCTGTGAGAAGATGATTACAATGAGACTCCGAAGTCCTTTTTTACAATAAGCAGGAATTCCAAAAACCCTAGATATCCAAAAACCTAACTCTAGGAGGTGAAGCGCCAAAAGTCATGTGGGCCCCATTTGGGTAAGTTGGTGCATCAACTTCCCGGGGTCGTAACGTTTGCATACGATCTCCGTTTTAGGCGTATGATAGATCGTTGGAAAGATCTATCCGAGAACTACAACTTTTGGGTGAGAAACATTGATATAATATCCATGTTGCTCCCCGTTTTCTCAAAAAACATCATTTAGGGCCTCAAAATGGCTCCGGAAGTTAAAAACTGCTAAAAATAGTAAATTACCAAAATTGCCAGAAACATGTTTTGGGCCAATTGGAGAAGGTGGGTGGCCACCGATATCCACCTGGATCAATAGGAAGAGAGAAAAAAATAATTGCATGTAAGGGATTAGTCCAGGAAGCCAAAGATAAACATTAGGATGAGTGAAAAATAAAACATAAACATTAAGAATCCAAAGATAAACATTAAGAATCCAAAGATAAACATTAGGACAAGTGAAAAATAAAACATGTGGAAGAGCGAAGTGCACTATAAGACCTCAAATCTTATTGTCCAATGAGATTACAAAAAATAGGTTTTTTTATTATTTAAAAAATAAAGAAAATGTTTTTTTTTTTATATTTGGAAAAAATATATAGTCAAACAACAAACTAATGTAAAGTCAATGCCATATCGAATGCTAGAGTCCCTATCCTTTGGCAAGGACTAATAAAACAAATATAAAACTGAAATAGGAAAGATTGATACCTTAAAACATGAATTACAGTGAAGACATTAAACTTCCACAACTCGTGAGCACTTTTAAAAACTCTAGACTTAAATTTTCATTATAGTATGTTGTATATGCTACCAAATAAAATAAAATATAATACCTTTTACTTGTTAACCTTGATGGGCATAATGAGTCAAATGAGTTTAGTATACAGTGGTGGCTTTTGGCCTATGGTTTTTGGTATTCCATGGTATTTGTCGACCTTCTTCTATGAAATCCTATATCACAAAGAAGAGAGAGAACAATAGTTGAGTTGAATCTTGATGTATGTATATTGATATTAAATAAAATTTGTTGATCATTTCCCTATGGTTTTTCCCAATAAATTGTTGGGTTTTCCACTTAAAATTTATGGTGTTTTATTCTTGTTTATTTTTGGCATTTTTATTATGTTTGGTGTTTTTATCATGAGATCTCTTTAATTTTATTATTGAGTGTTGTTTATTTTCTAACAACTGGTATTAGAGTGAAGCTTTTGTTGGAGATTTGATGTGTGTAGGGTTCTTTTACAAGTTCAATGGAATCAAGGATAAACATTGAAAATCTTATCGGGGTAAACTTCACCATATTGTTACACATTATTTTGGTCACTCTGGTGATATCTCTACAGTTATGTGTTCAGGCTCTCATAAGGACCTTTTTCTTGAGAAAAGTGACTGTTGTCTTCTTCTACAAAACATATTTTTAAGATGAGTTCGCAGGATGCATATATTGTAGGGTGCGAGAACCTTGATTCTCGCAGGCTACTCTATACTTGGATTGTGAGGGGTTCACAATTTTCTCTATAAATAGGGTGTGAACCTGCTTCAAAGCTTAAAAGGAAGAAGAGGTTACGAAGGTTCTAGAAGAGGATATTCTAGAAAATGAGTTGAGATTCGCATGGTTGGCATCCTACTGACTTATCAGATTTAGTGGGATCATCCTCATCCCTTTAACCATCTCTCCTTCTCCTATATAATGAAAGGTTTCTCAAGAAAGAGGTTAAGCAAGATTGAATAGAGAATTGATGAAAGAATAGGTTTAAAATTGTGTGAGGAATCCTATTTGAATTGATGCTTAAGACCTCCATTTGTCCATCAAGCCATAGTGGATCTTCTTCATGCAAGCGCGGAGAAAGTGTGTGTGTTGGAACAAAGGACCACCGAAAGGAAGCTTGTGACATCAAGGCAATCCGGTTGTATCTTCTACTTTCATTTAATATAATACAGTGGCATGTCCCTTTCCCATAAAATCACTCTTATTTTATTACATGACTCCTTGATCACATGTTTAGGTCTTCATTGAATGTATTATTGTTGCTTTCACCTTGGTCGATTTGTGTCATTGTAGATCTGATACCACAAGGCTACTAAAGCGAAACAGGGACAACAAAGACATAAGGAAGCGATATCTAAAGGTATGTCACTTATTCCTTCTTCAATAACAAATTCATTGATTGTAACTTAGGGGAAGTGTCATGTCCTATCTTGTTTTTTTCTAGATCTAGGTGGATCTAGGAAGGTCTGTTAGTGTCCGCATATACCGATTCTGAGATCTAAGTGCTTGTTTGATCAAAATTCTTTGATTGGATTAAAAGTTGGGATTGATTGCGTTTTTTGATTGCTTGTTGCCTGGAAAGTTCTTTGTCCATGTGCATTTGGTGAACTACTTTCTTGTCATTTTAATTTTTATCTACGTTGAAAGTTTGATTTGGGTGCTTGTTGAGTATATCGATTTTCGTTGATTACTTGATCTCTCTTCCTTACATCCCTATTTTGGTTTGTGAAAGAAAAATTAAAGCCTTGTTTTTCTTTAAAATTGTTTAGTGAAAAGAACACTTCTTTTTTCTTAATAACTCGCAGTAAAAGAGAAACTTTCTTTGGGTTGTTTTTGTTTTGAAGTGATTTGCTATTTCTTTTAGCTTCTTTGAAAAAAAAATCTTATTTCTTTCTTTGCATTAGATTGGGGGCATCCTTGCATTTGAAGTAGCAAAATTGCATGATTTTTGGTCTTAAATTCTTAAAAACATTCCCCCTCATGGCGGGGGGGGGGGGCATGAATCGTGTATTGGTGTACAGTCTATTTGTCTCATTTCTTGAAAATCTTGATATTGGTGAGTTTAGTAAATTTTGGGACATTGTCCATATGGGGATTATAAATTTTTTCTCCTTCTCGTAGCATAGCTTTCATCGAAATGAAAAGATTGCATTTTCATCTCTTTGCATAACTTTCGATTCGGTCAAAACACCATATTGTTCAAGCCGTTTTCCTATTGAGTAACAACAGCCATAAAATAAAGATCTTATAAAAAATTGATTAGACATTTTTTATACTTTCTGGTAGAAAACCTACATTAGATTAGTTGTAGGGCTTTGGAATAGGTGTGAAAGATAACTTTCCAAAGTTGCAAACAAACATAGAATCTTGAGTTAGAGAGCAGTTAAATCCACTTATTACATTTTGTCTAGGGTAGCCCTTCTAACACAAGGTTCAATCACGAGGTCGCATTGAGACTGGCAGAGTTACTCACCCTTCTTTGTTGGTCTTGGTGTAGAGATTGCGTGTATTATGGGGGTCATTTGAAGGTATACCCACAATGATGAGTGGAAGCCTTTCAAGTTGATTTCGGTCTAGATACCCTACCCTTGTGTGTGGATTGGACTATCGACTGTTTCCCCATGCATCACTGTAGTGATTGGTAACCTTAGTGGCCTATCTCTTTAGGGTCTTTACACAAGGTGACTCTGGAGGGGCGAGTCTTCACGGTACCTGGAATCAACGTTGGCCAAACTCACTCAGACTCCTTGGAGGGTATACCCATGTTTATGTGTGGGAGCTTGCACCAGGGTGTAAGTCTGTTAAGAAGGTCATCAACGTAACTTTTCCACCCGCTCTATCTTAGCCCCTTATTACATTGTTCCCGCGACGTTGGATTTCATCACCAACTAGTGAGTTCATTATGAGAAGGTTTTTTTTGCTTGCTTGCTTACTAGATTTTTAGCATGTGTTGTTTTTTTTCCCTAGAGGACTCTAGATTGGATATTTATTTAATGGCATCAGTTCCCAGAATTACCAATGAAGGAACCCATGCTCCAAGGGAACCTTTTGTTTTTCCTTCTTATGTAAACATTGGTCCTCCTCACATCGCTACTTTGAGCCTTCTAGGTCTCACTATTGAATTGCCAATGTGGTTGATTTCCACTCAGTTAATCCCAAATGCAGTAAGTGCTTCAGTCATAAGAACTTCCCCCCAAGAACATCAACCTCATGTTGATCCTTCACCATCTTCACTAGTAAGATATTCTTTGCCTTCTTCACTTGGAAGGTCTTCTTCCATTTCATCTTCTTCGCCGAGTGAAAGCTCTCAAGATAGTAACTCGGTGAATAAAGAGAAAAAGAAAAGGAAGAATAAGAAGAAGAAAAATAAGAATGGATCCAAACTTCCAACCACTGTCGGACAAGTTGGAAAACAACTAGTTACTGTTGATCGTGCTGGGAGTGTTGATGGTGTCAAGATCACCCAAACAACCCGTAAGCCCAAGTACCCTTGCAGGATTTGTAAGGGTAACCATCTTCTTAAGGATTGCCCTGGTCTATCCAAGGTTATAGAAGCATGGTCTACACATCCTCGCCAACCCATGTCGTTAGCGTCTGAACAACATGTTGATGACTTCCCGTCGACTAGTCACGATATAGTTGGGAAGAAGAAAAGTAGAGCCAAGTTCTTGTGTATGTTATGCAAAGGGTGTCATCTAACTCATCTTTGCCCTCATATGGAAGAAGCCTCAAAATTCCTGGAAGACATGACTGTTTCAAAACCTCAACTTCCAGTTGTTTATCACAAGCTTTCTCTCAACCCACCTATAGTTGATGGAATGTTCAACCTGGTTCCCCCTTCGGTCAGTCCAGTTGATCAAGTGGTCAATATGGTCACATCCTTGGTTGAACCAGTAGGCCAAGTGGTCAATCCAATCCCATCCTCAGTTGATCCCACTCTCCTAGTAGAGAGTGAAACCCAAGCGGTCGATCCTTTTCCAAGCGTCGATCCCATTCTCCCCTTGGAGAATGCAACCCAAGTGGTCAATATAATCTTGTCATCAGTCGATCCTAATCTCCTACTCGAGAGTAAACCCAATACTACCCACATTTTTCTCGTTTATATAGACTCTGCCATGTCAGGGGGTATTCCTCCTTCTCCCGTGAAACCCCCTCCAAGTAACGAGGCCATCCTTTTTAATTGGAGTGTGTTAACTGGACCTCGTCTTCCCTCTCACATTCCTTTCCAGATTACAGTGCAAGTTTGTGGTTGGGACATTCCTCAGATGTTGATAGATGAAGGTGCGTCCATTATCATTTTGTCCTCTTTTTCTTGGCAAGCTTTGGGTTGTCCTCAACTTGCCCTGGTTACACAGAATTTGTTAGCTTTTAACATAAGAACCAGTCAACCTTTAGGGACCCTTCCTCAGTTTCCTGTAACTTTGGGAGGGAAAACTGTCTTTATTGATGTCATGGTCATCCAATACCCCTTGGATTTTGCTTTACTCCTTGGGAGAGATTATGTATATTCCATGAAATCTATTGTGTCCACTCTTTTTCGTGTGATATCCTTCCCACACAATGGAAGAATGGTGACTATTGATCAACTTTTGTTCATCGGTCCTGACTAGATTACCTCCATAAATGGTTCTTATCTGGAGACTGTATCGCCCCTACCACATGTCAATTATGTGGCATTGTCTCCCATAACTTCAACTTCTGATGACTTGGATCTGGTAGTTGACATGGTGATTTCTTCGGTAGGGCTATTGGAGCCTGATATCCTTATTCTGTCGCGGCCCTCGACATGTGTTCCTTCTAGAGTGATTTTTTTCCATCCAGTGAAGATCTCTTGGAAGCCATGCCTGAGTTTTGTCCCTTGACATGGTGTTCTTCCAAAGCGTTATTTTCTTGGAAGCCATGATCAAGCAGAGGTCATGAGTATAGTTTCGCTTCTTTGTGGCAATCTCGTTAAAAAATGAAACAGAGATCATGAGCATAGTTTCACTTCTATGTGGAAAGCTCGTTAAAAAATGAAACAGAGGTCACGAGCATAGTTTCTCTTCTCTGTAGCAATCTCGTTAAAAAATGAAATAGAATCTTTGAGCATGTTTTCCTCTCTATAGCAAGCTCGTTAAAAAATGAAACAACAATATAGGGATTGAACCCGAAGCCCTGAGAATAGTTCTTTTTCTGTTTCAATCTCATTAAAAAATGAAACAATCACCTCTCTTGAACCTTCTTTTCATCCACTCTTATCCTTTTTCTCCGTCTAGTAGAGAAATTGGTGACAACCTCAAAGTTGGAAAATGAATCGAAGCCTGGAGGGCATGTCTCCAGCCTGTGATGATCATTCTAGAGTTAAGTCACTAGCTTTCAAGCTAGGGGAATACTCAAGCTCAGTCTTCGTTCATTCTCGTGCTCTAAAATACATGAGAACACAACCAAGTATACTTTTGTCGTCTTTTTGTACTCGTCATGGTCACACGAAAACAATGAAAATTAGGAGTATCCTTTAATCTCTTTTCACGCTCCATAAAAATGAAAAGATTGTCGAGCAATCTTGTTCTTTTCACGCTCGTAAAAGTACTTGAAGAAAATGTTCAGTGAGTGATAGTTTATCACTTTTTCGGTCTCGTCGAACTAATTTACGAAAAAGGAACTGGAAGAGTTATCTTTAAGTGTTTTTCAGACTCTCAAAACATGAAATACCCCTGAGTTTTCTATCTTTGGACTCGTTAAACAAACATCGAAAGGCCCTTATGGGACTGAACCACTCCTTCCTAGGGTTCGCTAAACATACTCTGAGGGACTCGTTCGAAGGATGAGCTTACATCAACAAGCATATGTTATCCTCCTCAAGCTTGAGTAAAAATAAAGAGGTACTCGCCATAAATGGTGGGGGAAATTTTGGGAAAGGGATATGCCTTTGCATTTGTATTAGTGGCAGTAAGCGATGCTCTTGAACATGACACCCCCTGTTCATCATTTGAATCTGGGTTGGGAAATCCATTTGTCTCTCATATGACTTGCTGCAAGGTCATATCTTGGGTCGTATTTGAGTCAATGCTACCAAGACCATTTTTGTGTCGTTCATATGTTCAAGAGAAGTCCAAACAAGCCCTCCATTGAGTCGCCCATATGCATCTGTCCATTTTTACCGTGTCGACCTTCCCTGTGTCTGGTTCAAATCATATTTATACTTTGACTTACCCTAAAATATGTTACTTATTTCGTGTCATTGATGGGGGATACATCAAGGCCCTCCCGTGATGAGTCTTTTTCCATCGACTCCAACTCATTATCTAGGAATAAGACTTAGAAATCATTTAGTACCTTAGAACCCACATGCCTTAGTGGTGGGTCTCTTTGCTTTCGAAAGTGGATTCACATCATTGGTCCTTGATCGAGAGATTCCACCGAGTGTTCGACTTCAACTCATTTATTCACATTCGTTCGGAATGTACGTAGGTACCTTGGGAGTCATTGGCATCAATGGTAATTTCCCTTGCACTTGTTAACGATTTTCATCAATGATCGGTAATCAAGTGGTGTCCACCATGTTCGACTTCGACACATGTAATCACATGGCTAGATTCATACTTTTAGACGGTGGGATTGAAGACCCTGGATCTCATCTTTTTGGTCCAGGTTGCACTGGAGTATTTATGATTTGTATTGACACATAGATCCACTTTGTATGTCGCGTGGCTATGTCCTAATATGAGTCTTCTAACATAGATCCACAGTGTATTCCTGGTGGCTATGTAGCATTTTGATGACATGGATACACGGTGTATGATTGGTGGCCATGGCCTACATTTGTGATTTCATTCATTTGTGGTCTGAGCATGGGAATGCCTATCTCAGAACTGGTATTATATTCTGCAGATGCTTGATTGTTTGCAGGTTTTCGATTAGGTGCGATCCTTGTTTCTGACACATACACGCATTTTGCAAAGTATTTCGGCTGTCACAAGTTTAGCCTCGTACTTTGGGGGGCATTCTATTAAACATTATTTTGGTCACTCTGGTGATATCTCTATAGTTATGTGTTCAGGCTCTCATAAGGACCTTTTGCCTGAGAAAAGTGATTGTTGTCTTCTTCTACAAAACATATTTTTAAGATGCATTCCCAGGCTGCATATATTGTAGGGTGCAAGAACCTTAATTCTGGCAGGCTATTCTATACTTGGATTGCAAGGGGTTCACAGTTTTCTCTATAAGTAGGGTATGAACCTACTTCAAAGATTAAAAGGAAGAAGAGGTTATGAAGGTTATAGAAGAGGATCTTTTAGAAAATGAGTTGGCATTCGCATGGTTGGCATCCTACTGACTTATCAGATTTAGTGGGATCATCCTCATCCCTTTAACCATCTCTCCTTCTCCTATATAATGAAAGGTTTCTCAAGGAAGAGGTTAAGAAATATTGAATAGAGAATTGATGAAATAATAGGTTCATAATTGTGTGAGGAATCCTATTTGAATTGATGCTTGAGACCTCCATTTGTCCATCAAGCCATAGTGGATCTTCTTCATGCAAACACGAAGCAAGTGTGTGTGTTGGAATGAAGGACCATCAAAAGGAAGCTTGCGACATCAAGGCAATCCGGTTGTATCTTCTACTTTCATTTAATATAATACAGTGGCACGTCCCTTTCCCATAAAACCACTCTTATTTTATTACATGACTCATTGATCACATGTTTAGGTCTTCATTGAATGTATTATTGTTTCTTTCACCTTGGTCGATTTGTGTCATTGTAGATCTGATATCACAAGGCTACTAAAGAGAAACAGGGACAACAAAGACATAAGGAAGCGATATCTAAAGGTATGTCACTTATTCCTTCTTCAATAAAAAATTCAATGATTGTAACTTAGGGGAAGCGTCATTTCCTGTCCTATTTTTTTCTAGATCTAGGCGGATCTAGGGAGATCTATTAGTGTCCGCATGTACCAATTTATCCTATAACACATATGGAGGTCAAAATTGGAAGATATATTAATCCCAAAAGATCCACAACTGTCGATTGAGGGAAAACCAAAAAAACTTTCTTCAATGACCAATGAAAATTGGGATGACAATTTCTAGTGTCCGACAGTATTTGGTAGACATGGTATACTTCCATGTTTCACAAGAAAATACAGTTGAGTCATTATGGAAAAAGATTCATGATTTATATGAACGAGATATAGCAACAATAAAAAATAAATAAATTATGAAGATGTTGGTTAACCTCAAAATGAAGGAAGGGATCCCAATAGTTTAACATTTAAATGAGTTTCACATGGTGTTGAACTAGCTCACTTCGTTGAAGATTGTATTTGATTCTCAAATCCAAGACCTCCTAATCTTGAGATCAATGTATGATATTTGGTAGAACTTGGTCATCACCATAAGTAATGTGGCACCAAAAGGTAAATTGTGTTTTGAATATGTTTCTAATAGTTTATTAAATGAAGAGATGCACAAGAAATCTACAGGAGAGGAAATGTCAGATATGGAGGCATTAACCCTTAGTGACCATGGAAGGAAACCAAATAGAAAGAAATTAAGGTGATCCATCTTTAGAGTTAGGTCAAAGTATATGTGTGGAAGAATAACCTGTTATCATTGCGAAAAACCTAGCCATGTCATAAAATATTGTGGGATATTAAAAAGGGAGCAAAAGGAGCAAAAGGAGCAAAAGGCATACAACAACAACAATAATAAATAAACTACTATTGTTGATCAAACAATGAGGTATTAATTATTGTTTCTTGTGAGGATGCATTCCTTTTTACTTATAGTCATGATAATGATTTGATTTTAGATTCTCGAGCTTCCTACCATGGCACCCCAAGCAGAGAAAATTTTATTTCTTATAAATATGGTAATATGGGTAAGGTTCACTTGGGTAATAAAAGTATTTTCAATATTGAAGGAGTATCAGATGTTCTAATAGAGATAGGAGATGGTTGTATTCTATTGATTAGACAAGTACGTCATGTACCAAATCTTGGAATGAATTTGATTTCAGATGGGAAGCTAGACGATGAAGGTTGACATATAGTGTTTGGCAAGGGAGGATGGAAAATTGTAAAGGGTTCGTTGGTTTTTGCAAAGGGGTAGGAAATAGGCACTCTCTACACATTAAAATCAAAGTTGCATAAATCAGATATTGCAATTTTTACAAAGGAGGATCCTACAACAAATTTGAGGCACAAAAGACTTGGGAACATGATTGAAAGAGGCCTAAAAATTCTTGTTGAGCAAAACAATTTTCCTGGGATAAAAGGTACATAATTTAAATTTTGCGAACATTGTATTATGGGTAGATAGAAAAGGGTATCATTTATAAGGAATAGTCCTAAAAATGATACATAAATAGTATATTTGGTACATTCTGAGGTTTGTGGCCCAATAACAGAGGCTATTTATTTTGTTACTTTTATTGATGATGCATCAAAAAAGGTGTGGTATTTCCCTATTAAGATCAAGGATCAAGTTTTAGACACTTTTCATAAATTTCATATGATTGTTGAAAGGGAAACTAAAATATTATTAAGATGTGTTAGAATAGATAATGGTGGGGAGTATTGCTCCAAGGCCTTTGAAGAATATTGTAGTAAACTTGGTATAAATCATGTAAAAACAATTCATTTCACCCCACAAAAAAATTGAACAATTGAAAGAATGAATCAAACAATAATGGAGAAGGTGAGAAGTATGCTTTCAAAATCTAGTTTGCCTACATATGTTTGGGCAGAGGTTGTTTCTACAACCTGCTACTTAATAAATCTCTCTCCCACAACCTCATCAGATGGTGATATTCATGACAATGTATGGGCCGATAAGGATTTATGTTACATTAATTTTGAATTTTTTTGTTGTAAAACATATGTGCATATTCCTAAAGAATAGAGGTCCAAGTTGGATGAAAAATAATTTAAATGAATTTTCTTAGGATATGCTAATAATGAGTTAGATTATCGGTTATGGGATCCTCTAAAAAGGAGAATTATTAGTAGGTATGTCATTTTTTATGAAGAACAAATTTTTAAAACTACTGACAAAGGTGTGGAGGCGCAAAAATTTGTTGAAATTCAAGAACAACAAGAAAGTCAGCCACCATTACAAGAAGACATTGTTGGAAATAATGAGTAGCCATTGCAGAAAAATGAAAATGAGGAAAAACAAGAAAAATAACATGTGTTGGGTCACCGATTTGACATCCTTCTCACTGCCAACTCATCCCTTTGTGATCATTCTTTCACTTATTCATTACTTCTTTCACCATATTTCTTCGTAAATAATCTCTGACAAGTTTATAAGCATCAAGTGGTTAATTGTTATATATTTTATTTTCTTTTGATGAATTAATTAGGATTATGGTTGTTTTACTAATGAAGGTTTATGATGTGTGATTCTTATATCCATAGTTTAGTTCAGTGCAGTTCAATTCTTGTACCATCAATTCCCTTCTAGTATCTCGTATAACTTGTTGGCATGCTTCCACATCTCCAATTGGAATTCGACCACACGGTTTTTGAAGCCAGGTGTTTTAGTATGGTTCTATGTTCATCAGATCGCACTGAGGTCACACCTGTGATCTTCTAGATCGTGGTCAAATCTCTGGTCAAAATTAACAACAATTTTTCAGGAAATAATCTTTAAAGACGATTTTCCGGGTAGATGAAGACGAATCTCAAAATTTTAGAACATGGGTTTTGTGCAGATCAAACTAAATTGAGTAAAGTGAGGAAAAATTCCTCAGAAAGTGAAATATGGAGGATATAGGATAGAATATCTAAATTGGTTTTGCTCAAATTTGCAGTTGTGACCCATTTTCAAATTCTCTTAATTTGTGTTAGCACTCCATAATTTCTCAGGTTGAATGAGAAATTGACAAAGGTAACCACAAAACCGCTTGGAGTCCTGGATTTATCCCTCCAAGACTCAGAGATGGATCTCTCTGTATGATTTAACTTTGTTTGGATTGGATATTAGGCTATTTATGAGAGTAGGAGGTTTGTTTTTGAGTTTTTGGCTGAGACAACAGAAGAGTACCATTGGGCAAAATGGAGTCAAAATGTTGAGGTGATCAAATGAAAGAATAATTGAGATCATAGGTAACAAGTCAAGGTATTCAAGTTAGTGGATCCTTGTATTTTTTGATATGGAGAAAGAGGAACAGATTAGGTTTCACTTCAAATGTAGAGCAATGCTATCTAAATTCTACATTCAAACTTCGGAAGAAAAAATGAATATTGATTTAAGCCAGATCAGGGTGTTTGAAAAAAATCTTGAACGTAATCTTCTTATAAACAATAAATAAAGAAACAACATGTGAAACTAGATAAAAACAAGTTACATCAAGAAGCACTTCACCACATAACTGTGATACAAGAATCTTAAAACATAATGTCTTTATATTCATAAAAAAGGGTCACTTACAACCTCTTGAAAATCTTTACAATAGATGGTGATATTTCCATGCCATCCTCCCTTCAGGTCCAACCCATATTCCATATTGCATTCCATCTTTTATAACTTCCCATTACATTCATATCCTACAGACTAGGGGATCAAATCCGTTCCTTATCTGTTTCTAGATATTTCTGTAAATACCTAATTAATTATCTATCAAAATAGAGATCTGATCTCATCCCAAAATCATACCATATATCTTGAGTCTATTACAATATATTCAATTTTTACCACTGAAAGGGCAAAAATAGAAATAACTGCATGTTGACTACTATGCTAAAGCTGGGGGAAATACAACAAAATCCCAAGGAATAGGTTAGCTTTGATTTTCTTTAATAACCAAATATAACTCAATCTGAACTTGACAGCGACATATTGACGACGAGTCATAACTGGAAAATTGTTTTGAAAGCTTTCAATATCATTGAGGAATCCATTTGCCTTGATTTGAGGATATTTTGTGCTTTATGTTCATAACAGAACTTTCAGTAGCTAATGAGGTCAAAACAGAGTGTATTTAGCTGTCGATTTTATGGGAACGATTTTCGGTAGCTAATTATGGACTTTGAAACTTATCTTAGCTGGCGAAACCTATAAATCTTCCTGAACTGGTCAAAAATGTTTGAGCTTGCTCCTTAAATTTGCTTCATCTATTATAATCACTTCATTTGAAATCGAGGGCAACTTCAGCTAGAGTATCAATCCTGAGGTGAGCTTTAGGCTTTAGCTTTTTGTGAGCAAGTTTAAATGTCAACACTTTATTCATTTCTTGCAGTTTGTTATTCTTTTTGAGGAGTCTCTGATTCTTGTGCTTTATAGTCTCATATTTAATGGCCAACCGATCCAATGCAGAACCAACTTTGAGAGATGACTTTCTAAGAGTCTCATTCTCTCTTTTTAGATGTCTTTCTAACACTCATAAATTTCTTCTTTCAGTTTCTGGACCTTAGGTTTTTTGCTAACCCTCTTCTTGGATGATGTTCCAGCTTCTTTTGGATTATCAATTTCTACAGCTAATGGTCGAGTTTCCATTTCTACAACTAATGGCTCAGAATCAGAATCAGAATATGGCAGATTTAGGACATTTTTCATTGTAGTTTTTCCTTGATCCTCTACATTCTTCCCAAACTCTAACTTCCTCTTTGTTTTCTTTGATTTTTATGGAGAAACCTTTGTGGCAGTTTCTACAGGTGGCAGTGCTCTTCTCTTTCTTTTACAGGTTTTTTGGGAAGTTGATTTCTGTGAGGGAGTTCCTCCTTTCTTTGGTTGAAATTCTTTCCCAAATTCTCCCCAAAACATGAGATAGTCCTAAGTCTTGTTCCTTCTGCTGAGCTCTTCTAAAACTATCAATTTGATCAACCCATGGTGAAAAATACTATTTCTAGATTCTAAGGCTTGGCTTGAAATTTGGAATCCATTTTGGTAAGACTCTTAAGAAGGTAAAAGGGAATATTCATAGGTTTCTTACCATTGAAATGGAGGAGTATTATGAAGTGATAGAGCATGGTCCTTCCATATCTCTCCTCACAAGTGATGTAAACCTGAATCATCTTTAGCAATGTTTGCCATTTCTCCTCCAAGTAGCTCCTGGGAATGTATTTTTTCCATCTCATATTTTGATGTTCTTCTTTAAGGAATTATCTAAAATCAATTTCCTTGATTGAGGTGGTATTAAACCACCTCTCTCCTTCACCAGGCATCTCTGTGGTTGCTTCTACATTGGATTCATATATATACATCACAACAGGCCCAAGTTGAACTTTGAACCCATCAAAGATTTTGGCAAATGCCTCAGTGACACCCTGATGATACCCTTGGAGATTTTGGTAGAACCTATAGAATCCAACACCTTTGAATAGTTCACAGGCCTCAGGGTGTGCCTCAAGGTATGAAGCATCCTGCAATTCCTTCCTCAGAAGGGCACCTCCTGTTGAAATCTTCATCACTAGAACTGTTAAAAATGCTTTAAAAATGGATTGATGACAGAGGATATAGGGTATGTAAAGGCAAAAGGTGGACTCAAATGGAGGCAAAATAAACGATGAGAGTCAAAATTAGAGCAAAAGGATGAAATCTTTAGTCAACCATGGGAAAATTTAACATGACCTCAAGTAGACAATCGACTGGTTCAACGAATGAGAAAGGTTATGACCGTTATTTCGGGATCGATTGAAACAGTGTGGGAACAATCTAGGTTATAATTCTTTGATTGGACAAAGGATCAAAAAATCATAATCCCTTATGAAAATCGGACGAATGGTAATCGAAAGAGGTTTTGGTAGCATATCAACAAATCATGACTTGTGTACAATCATTGATATGGGAGTGATAAGACCTTTTTTAAACCCTGGCGATATCAATTACTTTTGGAAGCTTATGATATGCATGAATAAACCTTTTAGCTACCAAAAGTTTCAACTTTTTGTAGCTAACGGCTATAAAATTTCAACCTTTAGCTACTGAAAATCAAACTGTCTACCACAATTAAAATGTGAGCCAAATTCATAAAATCCTTGATTATGCTACTCTTAAACCTTCAAAAAATTATGTGGATGTATCATCATTCAAACTTACAATGTGACAACATTGGATATACCTAGATATCTATTTGAAACATTGGATATACCACTATACCATTACCCCTAGGCACCTTATCATGAAAGCAACTTCAACCTGATCGGAAAAAATCCAAAATAGAAGACTGGAGAACAAATGACTATATTATAGGACCCTAACATAGGCTCCAATTGGGCATGGAAGCTCCTAAGGAGGTGTCAAGAATATCATATATCCGGATTCGTAAATCAGTTCCTTATCCATTGGGTTGATCCCACAACCTATACCTTAATCTGTTCTGAGACTCTATGACTGAAAACCAGTTGATCATCCACTTTGACTTTGAATGACTTTTTGGAGTGAAACAAAAATAAAATAGACCACATGCTTTCCCAACAAGCTTATTTGCATACTGTAAATCTGATATTTGAAAAGATGTTGATCTGACGATATTATTTATGTACATATATCCTATTCTAACCTTAGAATGCTTGACCTTAATCAATATGAAACATCCAATATAACCAATCAAATATTGATTTGATACCTTAATTCTTTCACTGTTTTTTACCAAACTCAGAACTAAATCTATTAAGGGTACTTGAAAATGATTGTGAGCCTGGTCTTCATCATGGGGAGCTTGGTAAACCTGCAAAACAACATAAATGTTGGAAATGGATTGTTGCTCTGTGATGAAAAATTTCTCCATATAGATATCTATAGGATCAAGATAGACTTGACCTATTTATTGGTATTCCAATTTAATCAACTCAACTTCATGATTTGATGTTTTTTTTATGCTATTTACATCCTCATGTGCTTCCTGACATGGTTGCAACTTTTCTGATGGGATTTGAAACGATACTTCTGTTGAACACAACGATGAAGCTGACTGTCTGATCATATCAAAATCATAAATGTTTTTCAGCCCATGTCTAGCAAATGAAACAAACAATTGTCTGCATATGTCAACCAATACCTCTGCTATTGGATCTTGTAGCAAATGAGGTAGTTGTTGCATTGGCTCTAGTGAAACTTTATAATCTTTCATGTATTCATCGTTCAGAATATGACCAAAATTCCCTTTCAAAATATGAAATGAATTTGAGAATAATAGTATAGAATCAAAAGGGATCAGGTCATCATCTATTTCAGACTCTGTGATTTGACCTGATATTTGACATTCAAGATTACTCAGGGACCGAACTTCTGGATCTAAAACAAGTTCTGTATTATCTTTGTTTTCCTCACCTAGTTCATTAGAACACTCCTCATTCTTACTATTCACAACTTGCTTGTAATTTTCTCTCATAAATGAGGCAAAATATAAGGGTAAGCATTTTTCATTTACTTGAAAACTTTTTGCACTGTCCTCCTTGTTGTCACGATTAATATGCAATTGTTTATTTTCATCCTTGCATTGTGATAACTAGGCTTCTTCTTCCCATGAATATAATGTTGGTTGGTTTGAGCAATCAAGCTCCATATCAACCATATAATCATCATACTGATGATCATATCTGGGAAGATCATCTATATATGCAAGGTCATCAAACATGCGCATCATCTCAAAAGATTTTTCCACCACCATC
Source organism: Picea sitchensis (assembly GCA_010110895.2). Classification (NCBI taxonomy): domain Eukaryota; kingdom Viridiplantae; phylum Streptophyta; class Pinopsida; order Pinales; family Pinaceae; genus Picea; species Picea sitchensis. The sequence goes on from SNQJ01S0162062.1 coordinate 31,203, forward strand.
TGATTTTGAACTTCATATTTGGCTATGTTGTGAATTGAGTACATGAAATAATCATTTGGTGGTTCAGAATACCGAAGCGGAGCTACAAAATGCTTGGGGACATTGATCCTTATATTCTCTCGAACAAATGAAACACAAGGTCTTTGAACATCAAGTTCCTCTTTCTTGCTAATCTTATGCATCACTCTGTTGACTGTGTTTGTCATAATATATAGGTTTACTCTTAAAGATATCAAATGTTCTTTTTCTATTTTTTCTTTCATCAATGCTTTCACTTTTGTCTTTCTATTCAGCAGGTTATCTTCTACATCAACTGCATTATTTTGCATTTCTTCAAGGGTTGCAATGTCCCTTTCTCTTAATTGGAATGCCATATCTGGATCAAAGGCATTTGGGTAGTGCAAGAGGGCTAAACCTGGGGGTGGCCTTATATCAACAGGCATTGAATGGTATACCTTATTGAACCAGGCTGAAAAATGTTGTACTGTCTCCCCTGGCTATCTTTTCAAATGGTCATACTCTTCTAGGATGAGAAAGACATTTCCCGTGATCACCCATCGATCTAGGAAAACTTGCATGAATTGATGAAAATTGCTAATGCTTGCAGCTGGAAGATTCTTAAACCAATTTTTAACTTTACCTTGCAATGATAGGGCAAACATCCTGATACCGACATCATCTTCTTCCACCTCAAAAAGATCAAGAAAATCCTCAAGACTTTGAATGTGCTTTTCAGCAGTGATCTTCGCATTTTCTCCATCAAACTTGGGCAGATTATTGCTATAATTTGTAGGGAGGTCATGGAGGATAGGAGGAAAAACCAGAGGCTTGTATTTGTCTGGGAATTTTACAGGTATATGAGGTAAAGCAGGGGGCTTATAAATATCTGAAAGTTTAACGAGGACGTGAGATAAAACCCGAGGCTCATGTCTAACTAGGCTTTCTATATGTATTGGAGTGTGTACCAAGGCTATAGGAATGGGATCAATCCTTTGAGGATCTTCATTTTGAAACTAATCATTATGGATTTCAACAATATATTTTTGACCAGGATCATAATAAGAGATAAAATAACTACAGATAAATCCAAAAATGTCTTGAATACAATTGGAGCTTGAGTACCTGATCTTTCCAGATTGTTTGGTCATGTTTCAGGTTCTTCCTCCAGTGGAGTATTTGAATCAAAACTGATCTAGAGTTGATTGGAGTCACCAAGTGGATGACTCTGCCTTCTTATGTCTGGTCATTGTCCACCATCAGTAACCAGATATGGAACTTGATATGCTTTCTGAGGAATAGTCCCCAGTATGGTCGCCACTATGTTAGCACTCTGTAATTTCTAAGACTGAATGAGAAATTGACAGAGGTAACCACAAAACCACTTGGAGACCTGGATTTATCCCTCCAAGACTTAGATATGGATCTCTTTGTATGATTTAATTTTTTTTGTATTGGATATTAGGCTAGTTATGAGAGTAGGAGGTTTGTTTTTGAGTTTTTGGTTGAGACAACAAAAGAGTACCATTGGGAAAAATGGAGTCAAAAGGTTGAGGTGATAAAATGAAAGAATAAATGAGATCATATATAACAAGGAAAGGTATTCAAGTTATTGGATCCTTGTATTTTGTGAGATGGAGAAAGAGGAACATATTAGGGTTCACTTTAAATGTAGAGCAGTGCTATCTGAATTCTACATTCAAACTTCAGAAGAAAACATGAATATTGATTTAAGCCAGATCAGGGTATTTGAAACAAATCATGAACGTAATCTTATTATAAACAATAAATAAATAAAAAACATGTGAAACCATAGAAAAAAAAGTTACATTAAGAAGAACTTCACCACATAGCTATGACACGATAATCTTAAAACATAATGTCTTTATATTCATCAAAAAGGGTCACTTACAAGATCTTGAACATCTCTACAATAGATGGTGATCTTTCCATACCATCCTCTGTTGGCATGTTTACAAGAAGAGAGTGATTGTCATTGATGGTAAGAACAACAACAACAATGGTATGTCTGCAGGCAAGAACAACAACAACAATGGTATGTCTACAGGAAAGAACAACAACGATGATAGAATGCTTACAATTATTGATGGAAAGAACAACAACGACGAAGGTATGGTTACAGGAAAGAATAGTAGCGACGTTGGCAGGTTTACAGTTGGGAGACAATAATGGAAAACAGGCAGGCAAGGAAGATCAACAACGATGATGACATGGAAAGATCATAAGCGTAAACTCCATTTCGGAGTTTCAGATACCGGGAGTTGGAGGAGTCAAGAGTCGAGACTCTTCATCATAGGAGTCCCGAAGTTGCGAAATGTGAAACGCCGAAATCTCGAAACAAGCACATCAAACCATGACTTAAACTCCATTTCGGAGTTTCAGATACTGGGAGTTGGAGAAGTCAAGTGTCGAGACTCTTCATCATAGGAGTCTCGAAGTTGCGAAATGCAAAACACTGAAATCCTGAAACAGGCACATCAACAAAGACTCCATTTCGGAGTTTCGAATACCGGGAGTTGGAGGAGTCAAGAGTCGAGACTCTTGATAAGAGGAGTCCCGAAGTTGTGAAATGTGAAACGTCGAAATCCTAAATCAGGCATAATGAAGGCTCGTGAATTTGTGAAATAATCCTAGTCATTGGATCAAGGTTTGATCTGGACCATTGATCAAGCACGACGAAGGCCCGTGAAGTTTTGAAATCATGATAAGATATGGACCGTTGGGTCCATAGGACACGTGGTGAAAGATCGTCATTTCTCTTACTGGAAAGTCAAAGGAATGGGGTTCCCTAACCTCTCGAACTCGCGATATGTGAAATCGTGAAATAATCCTAGTCATTAGATCAAGGACAAATCTGGGCCGTCAGATCCAGGAGGTGAAGGTGGTAGACCACGTCAGAAAGGATAGGTGGAAGACTACATCAGTATTGACACGTGGCACGATCAGACAACGACAAGTGTCAAGTTGATTTGGCATTTCAAGCCACTGAAAATCACAATTCTGAGTGACACGTGGCAACCACTCGAGTCAAGACACATCATTGAGTGACGCAAGAGTGAACTCACTCCAAGAATTTTGCTTCGGAATTTTTAGCTTCATCACTCCCCCAAAGTCCTGAAGGCTGAAGTCCCGGGGTAGAGGATAGTTGTCCGATCACCACGGATCATGGACCGTTGATATGGATATCGAAGTGCTTGTTTGATTGGAGAGTGGTCATATCTCATGGTCACATTGTCGAGAGCTGGAGAGCAGAGCTATAGAAGCCAAGCTCTATTTTGTAGCTCGTGACATGGAGAGTCTGTTAATCCCTAATATTGGCTCATTACCCCTTAATTGGGGCATATTATATTAGTAATGTTATTTTATTTATGTCAGCTTTAGGCCATTAGTTGTAATTATACCTCCTAGTGTCCTATATATACCAAGGAGACATTTTCATTTTGAATCATCTTGTACTTGAACATTTAAGTGGGGTAAAAGGAGGTTTCCCCCTCAAAGAGGCTTAGTATCTGAAATGATCTCTTTTTCAAGGTGTTGAGTACTTTTTCTAAGGTTTTTATATGCTATATTGATATTTGGTTCTTAACATATGGTATCAAATCTCAAGGTCTTGGGGTTTCGCTACTACATCAAAGACACCTTGGCATTTTCGCTATATTTTTTTTTCTACAATGTTTCAGAAGGAATGGCTTGGAGGATATTTAGTAGACAAATCAAGGTACATTGGGTTCGAAATTAATCTCCCGAGGCCTTATAATTTCAGAGATAAATCCTATACAAGATAGGGTTCTAGAATCATTCTAAACTGAGTCATTGCGTAATTTTCGCTATAATTTTTTTTTTGTAATGTTTCAGACCCTAAATTCTGGAAGCTATTTACATAAATTAGTAAGGTATTTTTGGTAAAACTTTCAAATTCAGGGTCATCTCAAATTTTTATATACACCTTGTGTAAGATAGGGTATCTGACTAGTCCTATTGACTAGTCTCAAGAAGGTGTTCCAGGTAAAACAATCATAACTTCTTCCTAGAGTATCCAAATTGCACGGGACTAGTTTCATTGGATCGTGGACAGTCTGTAGTATTTATGGTGCGAGTTTCAGAATTTTATATAAATTATTTTGTGCGGGGCATGCTATACAGGTGATATCTTCTGGAAAGGACAAAAATCGACAAGTTGGGGGGAAGTTACCGTAAATTCCACTTGTCACATCCAATTTTGATCAGACCTGTGGCATTGCAGAGAAGAAATATTAGAGAACTACATAAAAGAAAGTTTCATACCTAGAAGGGCCGAAACTTGGGAGATACAACAGAAGAAATATTGTCTAGCAGAACCACCTCAAAATCAAGGTTCAAAAGTGATACTTGGCCAGCATGCCACCCAAAAAGGGAACTTCTACACAAAATAAGCCTCCAGAAAATCCTACTTGGACTCTTGATGAAGGTGAAGAAATGCATAGGGACATAAATTATTTACAAAAGAAGATAGTAACAAAAGATGAACTACAAGAGATGATGGAAGGTTTAAAAGGGAAGATCATGGAAGTATTGAAAAATTTCGTAACAGAGAAGACACCTGAAAGTGAAAATGCATCCCATGAAATTCATGATGAGGACACAAGGAAGGTG
>SNQJ01S0162063.1:10933-21506 GCA_010110895.2 Picea sitchensis
ATCCATATGAAGCATTCAAATATGAACATTTAGCATTAGAAGCAAATAGTCTGAAATAGGAGTTGATTTCTATTAGTCAAAAAGTCTTAAGTCTAGTACATACTAGATCATAGTCACTTTATCAAAAATATTACAGTTTCTTGGGAGCCTTTCTCTACCATCTGAACCCATTAAAGTAATTCATCTGTCTACTTATAAAAAAAAAGGGAGGCAACAGCTCGAGGTACGAGCTGGCCTCTTTTCCTTAAAAATCTCAAAACATTTATTTATTCTAAAAACTAAGATAACATCCTATGCTATAAAACAGGGAAGTGTTGGTGACTAAACCCAATCATGCTTCTAACTTCTTTTATCCTCTTTTGTTGCTCATCTCCTGTTTTTCCATGTGTTCCTTTGGAGATTGTAGTTTTCCTCTGCACACCAACTACTACTTCTGTCATTTATTCCATCATTAACTTATCCAAAATTGTTGGCTTAGTCTTCCTAGATCCCTAGTGTTTGTTGGCTACTCCCTTGGGTAGCAATTATGTGTAGCGCCCCCTAAAATGGAACAAGAAGAGAAGGTAGCACATGTGGGTAGCGCCCCTGTGCTGCATATATGTGGCTACATTTGTCCTATGTTTTAATATTGAGTAGTGTCTGTGTGTTAACCTGCTATTTATAAGATATTACGCAACGCCTGTGGGTAGTGTCTGTGGGTAGTGCCTGTATGACAATTCTGTGTTCTGTAAAATATTACGCAGTGCTTTTACGCAGCACCACCTACGCTACATCTGCATAAGGATTTGGGTAGCTATGCCAAAAATGCAGTGTCTTTGACTCCTGAACGTGTGTAGAGGTGTTTGTGTCCTTCCATGATGAAAAAACAATTTACTTAGGTTCTTTTACCACTGAGTGAAGCTAGTACTTAGCAAAAAATTCCAAAATTCATATAGCTAAACACATAGAATCTTGTATAGGTGGAAAAACGTAGTATGTGCATATCAGTTAACCTTCCCAAGAAGGAACATTTCTCAAAAATGGGGTTTACCACTACCAGCTACTTTTTCACTTTAACACTTAGCCTCACACTCTTTCTAGTGGAAAGAGTGTCTCCAACTAACTAACTAGACTTCCTCTTCTTAGCACTAGTAGGCTTCTTCAGTATAGTTGTTCTCTCCTTAGCTACTGGTTTTTCATCTTCAATGGCAACCTCAACCAACACCTGTAAATTCTTTTGGGTTACTTCATCTTGGAAATGCTTCAGTTCTACCTTTAGCTTCCTGTTCTGAGCCTAGAAACACCTGTTCTGTCTGTAAAGATTCTTCAGCTGCTTACGAAGAGGTAGAGCCTTTCTCGCTGCGAACCTTGCCAATTCCAAGGTATGTTTGTAGCCAATCATGAGCTCATTCATCTGAGCCAAGTGTACCTTGTCTTCTGCTTTGAGATGAGTTATTTCTCTACTTGCATCCCTAAGCTGCTTAATAAGTCTTTTGTAGGTCTGGCTACCAAGGGGGTTGGGGACATGTGCAATCTCAGCAGGCTTCTTCTCGTCCTTTTCTTCCATCTGTATAGGAGTTTCCTTGCATGTTTCATATTCTACAGGTTTTTCAATGCCTTTCCTTTTCTTCTTATGTATAGGGGTTTCTAGTAAAGGTTTTCCTTTGAAATCCCCCTTAGGAATTGATGACCTAGTGAAAGTTCTTTTACCTTTGATTTCAACTGTTGGAGGAGGAGAGGGAAAGATAAGCTTCTTCCCTTTATTTTATGTTACCTTGGTAGAATATGGAACTTCTTCTAACCCTGGTGGAGGTGGTGGTGAGAAATATCTGTGTGGGGAAGGACAGTCTTCCTCCTCATCTTCGTTGACCTGCTTATTGATCTCTGAAACAGGGGCTCTTCCCTTTCTCTTCTTGTTGATCCCTATTTTAATACTGGTATGTGATGAAGAGCCTACAATCTGTGATTGGGGGGTAGGTGTTTGGTCCATCTTGAAGTGAGAAGTGACCAAAAAATTCTCCCAGGAGATCTCTTTCTTTCCCAACTCTTCAAAGACAAGCATCATGATAAGTCCAAAGTGGAAAAGGCTGGAGTCCACATCCTTGGATTTGTCTTGCACCCTATTTTTCATTTTACCTATACTTCTCAGCAGGTAATATGGAATATTCATCTGAACCTTACAAGTGAAATGCAACAACAGCCTTATGTGGTAATGATACAGGGTGTTAAATCTCCCTTCACAACTAAAATATCTCTGTATGATTTTCAACATTCTGTCAAACTGGTCAATCAACTGGCTCCTTGGTACACTCTTAGATAAATCATTGGCTTGGTATTCAGGCTTGAAAATATCTTTAACGAAAGGTGAACTCAATGCCATGGCCTTGAACTATTTTTCTCCTGAAATGGGGATCCTTGTTGCAGCTGAGATGGAGGCTTCAGTCACCTCAAACTCCAAATCTCCAACTCTAGTTTTCTTGCCATCAAAATTTAGTGCAAATTGTTTTGCTACTTCTAAGTGGCCTCTCTGCATGTTCTGGCAGAAAGAGAGGCATCCTGTTGTTCGAAACATTTCCCTTGCCATGGGTTCTGTGTCAAAAAGGTGCATGTCCACAGGTTCTGTTCGAACTATCTTGCCACCTTTGTGTGCTTTCTTTGACTGAGGGGTCTCCATGACTCAGAAAGAGGGTTCTTAAGAGGTTGTAAGGGATGCTATTTGACCAGAAAACTTCAATTCAAGTCTCAAATGCACAAGGATGGCCCTCCAAATTAACAGTGCTTAGAAAATGAACTTGGCTATGAGAAATGGACCTTTAGGCTTATACAAGTTTTCAAAGTGTAGACTATGAGGAAGTAATTCTGAAATGACTCCTCATACAGGATGAAAAGAAGCAAAGGATAATTAGAGAGGTTTGAGCAGTGCCTCTGCGTAGCGCAATGCATACACAGAGGATAGGCTATTACAGGCCTGTGATTTTCAAAGGCTATGACTAACAACAATAATCATACTATGGATACGAGTGAAGATGTTTACAAGAATGCAAATATGGCTCCCATACTACCCTGCAAGCTTAGCAAACCGAAACCCGAGAACAAATCTCCTATGAAAATTAATATGCGAAGGAGTTTGCACAGGATACCTATGAAGTTGACAACTGTTGATCTCGTCAGCACGATCTTAGGATGAGATTGAGGAAAATTCGACCCTGAAATATCTCACAGCATCGGATTTAGTGGACATGTGATCATCTGATCTGAACTGGCAAACTTACGCAGCGCATCACTGCTCAACTTTTCAAATTTAGAAATCGTTACCAAGGATCATAAATGCAAGATCTTTTGAAATCATTTCAACCGACTTCTGGCTTTGAAAACAAGGGTTAAGGTATCAGTCGTGGCAATCATGACTTGGAGTGGATGAATGATAAACGTGACATGCGCTATGGAAATGCCTGTTGAGTGGACAGCGCTCTCCAAATCAAAAAAATGATTGGACAGGCGAGTGGGAATGATGAGGTATGCATGCGAGGTCATGAGTGAGGAGAGAGGTGTGTCACATCAGCCTGGTCATGGGAGGCATCAACCTAGGGTTGAATCATGAGAGGGGACATAAAGAATAGACCATGAGCTCATAAGGGTTTAAGGACCAAAAATTGAATTGTGGATCAACACATGAGCTATGACTCAAAGGTTTAGTCATCCTAAGGGGTCCTATCATAAATAACATTTAATGGATGAGAAATTTATTTTAAAGAGAAAATAAGAATCTAAGGTTTTTTTTTTTTTAATTTTTCTTTTTAACAAAAACAAACTAAGAAACCCAAGGCGACTTAGTGTGATAACATTGGCTCCACAGGGGATGGCATGCCCCCCGTGGGCTGCTAAGAATGAGTAGATTCAATTCCTTATCCTAGGGCTATGGGGTCAGTTATTGGAACACAAAAATAAAAGAAAATTATATTTACAATGATGTAAAGAGCCACTCCAGGCTCAAACAAAGTACTTTTTCAGGAAATGCCCATTTACAGGGCCACCAAAAACCTCTTCATTCTCCATATTCTGCAACTTGAAAGTGTTATTAGGGAATACCTCAGATATTTTGAAAGGACCGATCCATAAAGGTTCAAATTTACCGTGCTTTCCTTTATCCTTCCTCGGTGCATCCCACTTGAGCACCAAATCGCCAAATTGGAAATCCTCTTTTTTCACCTTCTTGTCGAATGCCTGCTTAATCTTCATTTGATGATCATATGCTTTATCTACCAGTTTCTTCCGGGTCTACTGCACTTCAACCAGCTGCTGAATCCTCCTGATCATATCATCTGTCTCCCCTTGATAATCTTGGAAGAATTTTTCCACAGGCAAGGTGAGTTGAGAGGGGAAAACGACCTCAACTCCATACACCAACTGGAAAGGAGAAAGGCCCAAGGCCCTCTTTGTTGTCACTCTGTCAGCCCACTAAGTAAACTTGAGTTTTGAATCCCGTGCCTTTTTTTTATCCTCCAACAGCTTCTTAACAATCTTTATAAGGCTTTTGTTTGAGGATTTTGCAAGCCCATTTCCATGTGGGTAATAAGGGGTTGAATGAATCAATGTGATCCCATATTGTTCATAGAACTGAATCAATGGCTTAGCCTTGAAAGATGTAGCATTGTCAGTGAAAATTATGTTTGGACAGCCAAACCTCGCTATAATGTCTTCAAGGAAACCAATGATCACCTTGTGAGAAGCATTCCTAGTAGGGATAGCCTCTATCCACTTAGTGAAGTAATATCTGGCAGTCAATATCCATCTATGTTGGCCACTAGAAACGGGATGAATTTCCCCGATAAAATCTAAGCCCCATTGTTGAAAAGGTCCTGAAACTGCTACGGGCTTTAATGGAAAAGACTTAAGTTGCTGCTTTCCAGAAAATTTTTGACATTTAACACATGCTTTGATCTTAACACAAACATCTGTGAACAGACTAGGACAAAAATACCTAGCCCTGAGAATCTTGTAGGCAGTAGTCCTCCAAAAATGATGCCCCCCACACAAACTATCATGAAAATCAGACATAATCCTTTGGGCCTCTTGTGGGTCTAGGCATCTCAACAACACTCCCAATGGATCCTTCCAATACAAAATTTGATCAACCAAGCAATACTTTATCGATTTGAGTTTTAATTCTCTCCCCTTGTTTTTTTCCATACCACTTGGAGGTTGTAGATTCTGCAAGAAACTTATATTGTCCTTGTGCCAACTGCAATTTGCTAATGCAGGGTTGGCTTGAGCACCTCTGTTGTTTAATTCAGTCTGTTTCTTTTCTGAACATGAGCCAATGAAATTTACTCCCAATGCTGAGCAATTTGATCCATCCAACATCTTGGCTAAACCCTGGCCCTTGACCAATTTGGTAGGCCTGATTTCTAAATCAAATTAAAGGATGTTATCAATCCATTTGCTGTGTTTTCTGTCAATATCAGGTTGAATAAGAATTTTTTTTACAGTAGTTGATGGAACATAAGCAATAACTCTTGAATGCAGCACATAAACTATGAAGGACTTAAGAGCTTTAACCAGTGCATAGGCTTGCTTATCCATAATGTCATATTTTAATTATGCATCTCTCAAATCTCGGTTGAAAAAGGCAATGGGCTGCTCTAAGCCTTCAGAGTTCTTCTGCAACAAAATTGTTGCTATTGTATCAAAAGAGGCAAAAGAAAAAATAAGAAAGTCCTTGGAGTAGTCTGGGCTGACTAGGACCGGGGCTTCCGTCAAAGCTTTCTTTATTTGATCAAAAGAACTATGAGCCTCAACAGTCCACTTGATTTCATTATCTTTCCTCAACATGGTTGTGATATACTTAAGCAACTCAGCAAAATTTGACACAANCCTTTCCTAGAAAAGATTGAACCTCCTTTTTAGATCTAGGCAATGCTAAGGTTAGCATGGATTCAACCCTGCTGGAATGAATCCTCACTCCTTCAGCTGACACGATATGCCCCGATAATTTTCCTTCTTTTATGGCGAACAATGACTTTTTCGAATTCAAAGAGAGGCCAATTTTTCTACATTTTAAGAATACCTTTCTTAAATGATCACAGTGCTCTTCATCAAATTGAGAGAACACAGTTATGTCATCTAATTAGATAACAACAAACTTGTCCTTCTCTCCAATAAATGCTATGTCCACAGCTCGCTGAAAGGTCACCCCCGCATTCATGAAACCAAATGGCATCTTGGCGTACATGAATGTACCCCAAGGAGTGGTAAAAGCCATCTTCTCTCCATCCTTTGGAAAAATAGAAATCTGGTTGTAGCCAGAAAAACCATCAACCATAGACATTCGGGCTGCATCTGTCACCCTCTATAATATATGCTCCATCTTGGGCAAAGGGTAATTATCCTTTTTAGAGCTTCTGTTCATATTCCAGATATCGACACAGAGTCTAATTTCTCCATTCTTTTTCCTCACGGGGACCAAATTAGTCACCCATTCGGAATATCTCAAAGGAACAACAATTTTTGCATCTAAAATCTTTTTTACCTCCTTGTCCATGATAGGCTGTAATATAGGATTGATTTGCCTCAAATTTTGCCTGGAGGGCTTAGTCTCTTCTTTTAATGGAATCTTGTGCTCTATAATGTATGTGTCATAAGTTCGGAGATCTTCGTAAGTCCATGTGAATACATCAGCAAACTCCTTCAATAATTTGACATATTTAGCTCTCTACTCTCTTGATAGGCTGCTTGACAACTTGACATATTTTGGATCCTTCTCTGTTCCCAAATTGCACTCAGTTATATCAGCATCGTCAATAGACACTTTCCCTTTTACTGCCACATCATTTTCATCAAATAATTTTTCCAAAGGAACTAGTCCTTTTGGAATATGGTTTCTAGGTAGTTGCACGATATGATGATTAGCAATTATGTTAAGGAAAACATCATCATGTGGAGGAATTTCAGAATCATGATCCTGATCAATGTGTAATGCAACAAATTCATCAACAGACTCAAGAAAAATTTTAAGTTCTAAATAATCTTCAAACACCTTCCAATATTTGACATTGTCCGGTATAGAAGGCCTGTATTTGACTTCTACATCATACTTGAGTTTTGGCGGTATGGGTATCCTGAAATTGCTTGCTGATACAGCCACAAAATTCTCTTCTCGTGGAATAAAAGAGATGTCATACTCAGAGAAAAAATTCTCCACTAGGTCCCATACTTCATTTCTATAAGATCTAAGCCTAGGGTTCTTAGTTTGGCAAAGATTTTTGTTCTAATGGACTATCAATTTAGCATCTCCAAATACTGACAATTTTTTAATCCCCATATCCTTTGCATCTCTCAAGCCCAAAACAAGAGCTTCATTCTCTGCCACATTATTGGTAGTTTCAAATCCTAGTTTGTATGACAAAGATATGGTTTCCTGAGTTGGTGATACAAAGAGCACTCCAGCACCAACACCTTCCTTAGAAGAGGCACCATCAAAGAACATCTTCCAAACAGAATTGGTTAGAGGAGGTTCTTCAGACAAGGTAGCAGACTTTTTTCTTATTTCAAGAGGAGTTTCGGGAGCATCAGTGAGCTGCAAAATGTTGGACCCCAAATCGGTATCAAGAGAAAAAATAGGATGATTAGAAGGATTTGATTCATCACTAATAATGTAAGCCAACTAGGCTTCTTTGTAAAGTCTTCTATGCTCCCCACCAAACACCGAGATAGTTACATATGAGAGATCCATCTGCAAGGTTCCTCCAAGTCTTTTTATGCAAGACCTTGACAAGAGCATGCCAAACTTGAGAGGAACATCAGCCACCACAACATCCATAAGTATAATTTTCATGGGCAGTTGAAATAGAGTCACAACCATATCCTTAATGTCCCCAAGACATTTTACTTTCCTAGAGTCGAAAGAATATAAGTCATGATAGGTTTTGGTGATTTTCAGTCCAAGTTCATCCATAAAAAATTTTGGCATGAGATTATGGGAGGCCCCTGAATCCAAAAGACAGTTATGCAGCACCTTGTCATGAATATTGAGATAAGTATAGAAGGGAGGGGATGAGTCATCTTTGTCTTCTATCAAAGGGCCTAAAACCACAGCTGGTTTTTCATCTTGCAGATTTATTGAATCAGTGGAATCAGGAGAGGCATTGGGCTGTAACATTTTGGTCAGATATTTTTAAATTCTTCATTTTTTATCAATTCCAAAAATGGTACAGGGATCTTAATTTTTTGGATCTCATTCTCAAAACTGAAGGAGGGGGAAGGCTTCAAAATTTCTTTGGTTTCAGGAGGAGGATTTATGATCAGAAGTTGTGGGTTTTGAGAATATTTTTCCTTGCTACTCATTGTCACAGTCTTGGAAGAATCTTCTTTCTGAACAGATTGATTAGGGGCAACACTTTTTTCTTCATTCTTCTTAGATCTCATATTATATCTACTAGAATTTTCCTTCGTTTGTTCTCCCTTGCTTAACTCATTGATTTGGATATCCATTAAAGATTGCTCATAATAGCATTGATTCAAGTGTGGGGATGGGGATGAATCACCTAAATAGTGGATCTCAGGATCAGCCTCTACCTCCTCTTCTTCTTCATTAACAACTAGATTATTCTGAAAAGGAGCTTGAATCCTCTGATCATCTCTCTCTCTGTTTCTAGGATCTCTAGGAACGATTTGGGGAGCATTGTTGGGTCTCCTGAAATTACCTCTATTTTCAGTGTTCTGAGCATTTCTATATGGATGTCTTCCTTCTGATTTTAACTTCTTGATCTCAGTAGAAAGGGATTTTACTAATTTGGTCAATTCATCTACTTGTGAATGAACAACAGGAGAGTCAGAAGTGGAAGCTTCAACTCTGTTTTTCCTCCTATCTCTGTCATATTTTCCCCTGAACTTATCTGAAGCAATTATGTTGGATTCTACCTCTAAGGCAGCATCCTGCATCTAAACTAAGGAAGGTGACCTTCTGTCTCTCAATAGAAGGCAGAACTCAGAGTCAAAAGCACTGGCATAAGTGATTTTTCCATGGTTTCGGTGGGTTTGATCTCATCAAGGATCTTCTTATACATTTTGTTAAACCTTTTAGAAAAATCAAAGATGGACTCTCTTTCTTTCCTTTTCAAAGATCCAAATTCAGTGATATAATACAGAAAATCCATTTTGTCACCCCAGTGCCTTAAGAAGGCTTCATCCAACGCCTCAATACCCATGATGGATCCAGGGGCCAAACCCCTAAACTACTTCCTAGCTTCACCAAAAAGGCTTTGGACGAAAACCCTCATCCAAACATCTTCATTTTCAATATTTTGGTTATCTGCATAGCTATAGAAAGTAGCAAGATGTTCCTCAGCTCTTATATCTTCTTCTCCAGTAAACTTGGGCATATATTTCAAATAATCTCCAGGGGGGAGAGCATTCATTGACTGAGGCAACACTAGAGGAGCATATCTTGCAACCACTATGGAATCCATCCTATTTGCAGGGGGGTTAACAACTACCGTTTGATTTTGGATTCTAGGTGAACAAGCAGGAGAAGGAGATCTGGCTGTGCGTAGATTAGGAGAAGGAGAAAAGGATAAAGGGGAGATTTCAGTCTTCACAACAGCAAGTGGAATCTTGGAAGAGGATGGTAAGGTTTGAGAAGGAGATGAAGTTCCTACTTCTTTGGCAGCTAAAGTTTTAACAGAGAGAGGTGTAGCAAAACCTAACGTAGGGAAATCTTCAAAACTATCAAGACTGAGACACTTCTCAATATCAGGGGAGGAGAATATATCAATGTTTTCTTCTTTCAATTCAGTTTCAAAGGTAGAGTATTCAACATGAAACTCTTCAAAATCTATCTTTTTAGATACTTCAGCAGAAGATAAAGGAAGCTTACTTGATAAAACAGCTGGAGTGTCAAGAGTGGAATCAGGCAACTGACCAGAAGCACTTGTAGTAGCAACAGAAAAACCATTTTCAGAAGCTTTTCCCTTATTGATTATCTTCTCTGGGTCAGCCTCGGGTGGAACCAAAGGTAACTGTGGATTTGATATCGTATGTCTTCCTTTAGGTGCCAGAGATGAATCAATGAAGTCGCCAGGTGCAAGATGCAATCTTCAAAATACTAAGTCCCAGTGCACCTTGAGAGCTAGTAAGCATTGTCATTCTATCCCGGGGAAAAGTCTTCAAATCATTCCCTGGCAGCAGCACCAAAAATGTTAGCACTAGGAGTCACCTTCTGATTGTAAGGAAGGTAAGCCCAGTACCCATCAAATGATATGTGAAAGTATGAGTGTTTTTTGAAAGGTCAAATGGAAAAACTCGAAATGATAATATCCTCACTCAGAAACAAGGCTAACATGTAACAACAAATAAGGTCTTGACTAATTTCAACCAGTAGTTTGGGAGTAAATGTGGATAGAAAGAAGACTTGAATGAGAGAAATGTAAGAGCTACTGCAAACATCAGGTCCACAAAAGGCTAAAGGAAGAAAGTTTCTTAAAACAAGATCTTCTTGAAATTAGAAACTAAGGAGCTAAATAAACACCATGACAATAAAATGATCAAACATCCATCATATCATTACCACAATCATCCATATGAAGCATTCAAATAT
>SNQJ01S0162064.1:1094-16176 GCA_010110895.2 Picea sitchensis
CAATGAATACAACATAGTATAGGAAACCAGTCAATGATGGTGAAGACATCGGGCCACATACATCTGAATGTATAAGATCAAGAATCCCTGCTGCTCTACTGTCACTTCTTAAAAAAGCATTCTTGGTGTACTTTCTCGAAGCACACCCCTTGCACAACTCATGGTGCTCTGAACTGAAATTTGGAACTCCTGTCACCATCTCCCTCGGGACACTCAAATACCCATGGTGAAAATGTGTCATCCTTCTGTGCCATAGCTCACATAGGTCACTGTTGTTGTTGGTAGTATGAATCAATGCTCTCACTAGCTGGAACATAAGCTTATACAGCTTCTCATGTCTAGTCCCAATCACTTTGGATAAAATGACACTAGACCCCTTTGGGTAAAGGAGCACCTGCCCATCACGGAACAAGACCTCATAGCCCCTCTCCTCAATGGTAGAAACTGACACTAAGTTCTTCTTCAAGCCTGGAACATATAGAACCTCTGTCAAAGACATGGGAGGCAAAGACTCCCTCTAAAATGATACAGTCCTGCAACCAATTGCCTTGACCTCCCGGTCATCTTCAAACACTACCTCAACATCTCCAATCTGTGTGAGGTATGTCAAGTGCTCATGAACCCCTGTCATATGGCGAGAGGCACCACTATCAATATACCAAGTATCTGAATGAGTGTTCCTCGTGGATAGACACACAACCAAGGAAAACTCCTTGTCAAACTTGGTGGAAAACTCTTCCATCGTTGTTGAATTTGATGTTTGTTTCTTCTTCTTGTCAGGACACTGACCTGCATAGTGCCCAAAATTATGGCATGCAAAGTACTTGACTTTGATCATGTCTTTCTTCCCTTCACCCTTGGGCTTGTTTCCTCCCTTTGGACCCTTTTTGAACTTGTTCTTGCTAGTGGTAGAAAGAGCCACATTCTCCTCCTCATGACCTGTAGATGAACTGCCATGTACATAACCTCTTCGGGTCTCCTCCTGAACAAAGTCATCCCAAAGACATTCCCAATTGGGAAGCTTCTCCCTAGAGACAATGCCCTCCACAAAAACATCCCATTGTTTGGAAACTCCATTCAATGTTGTTCTCACACGCTCACTGTCAACTATGGCCTCCCCCACAACTCCAAGCTCATTCCTCACCTGTGTCAATCTAGTAAGGTATGTGACCACATTTTCAGCCATGGTCATTTTTATGCTCTTTATTTTTTCCCTCAAAACCATTTTTCGGTTCTCATTTGTACTCTGGTACAATTTAGTCAAAGACTCCCACATATCATAGGCATTTGTTTTCCCCGTCAAGTGAGGAATCAAATGGTCCTTGATGGAATCAAGAATAATCCTCTTAGCCTTGATACTCTTTTCAGTGTAAGTTGCAAGAAGAGTAGCATCAGTAGGTACCACAACAGGATGAGTTGCGGTATTTTTCACAATGTCCCACAACTCGTTTTCTTGCAAAAGAAAGATCATCCTTTCCTTCCAAGCACCAAAATTTGTTGCCCCATCAAGTCTATCCTCAACTCTCAAACCTGTAGCCATTGACCCCTTTCTGTTGAAAATAAAAATTCAAAAATCTACCCTGTGAAGTGACTGTTGTCCCAACTTTCTGACTATTGAAATTTCTACTTGTTTTCAACTCAGCTCTGATACCATGTAAATTGTTCAGACCCCAACCCAGTTTTAGTATCGCTGATTTTTCAGCCAATGTTTAATGCCCAAACCCAATTTTATCATAGCAAATAAAACTCAGCAGAACAATAATTTCAGAACTGAAACATGAGGATTCTAAACTTCGTTTATAACGCAGAAATAAAATATCAGCAGTATATAAAACTCAGAAAATTATTGACACTGAGATTTTTGGTCTAACATCGACCCTGGAAAAACCCGCAAGGGGAAAACCAGTGAGAGAGGGATTTTTATTATTTATGGGCTTCTGAGAAATTATTTTACAACATATTCATCTTCAAAACTTACACAAACTTATATGTACAGTCCTGGAGATTGCTCCTCGATTTATGAACCAAAAATCCGTACCACAGTACAGTTGTCCTAGCAATAAATATTGTACAAATTTTCTCATTTTTCATGCCAAACTTCTGCTGCAACTGTACAGAAAAACCCAACAGTAAATTGTCTTGAAAAATGTGCCACTACCCTTTAAAAATGCACCAAGGATTTATGACAGTACGGCCCTCGAATTCTGTTTAGATCCGTACGGACTGTATGGATTTTCTTTGCCCAGAAAATCATGCTCAACACCTTCGTTGATTTTTGTGCCTGAAAAACACTGTACGGAAGCCTTGGAATGCATGCCAATAATCTCAAAATAACCTGTTGTTGTCTACCTAAAAAATTTTGCACATTAATGGTTGTACGGCCTCTTCAAATCCGTACTATACGACCTATTCTTCCTTGTTCTCTGCTGCCTTGAAAACCATGCCTGCTAGTTTCCTTGGGATGCATGCCTCTTCTGCAAATGTTTCCTCTTCTCAAAGCTCGACCTCTCTCCTTCTCTTTCTCTCCAAAAATTGAATGAACAACCCAACAATGGGTGCGCCCTCCAACCCTAATCGACCTCATGATGTAGGTGAGGAGTTTCTTAATCCAACGGTTGAGATTGGATTAGATGAGTGGATGAGATTGAGTGTCTTTTCACTCACCCTCACTAAAGTCATAAAGTCACCTTTTAATTTGCATCTCACAAATTAAATGACTAGGGCCCACATTAGTCACTTTCTCACCCCTTAGGCACCTAGGGATGAGAAACACTTGCCTAGGTACTTTTTGATTAAAATTTTAACATGACATTATCTGGAATACATGGCTTGTGTTTTACTTCAATTTCATATTTCTTGTTGGGATAAATTGGAATTTTAAAAATTCTTGTTGATGTGCCAACATCATCTGCAATCTGATTATATTCCCATGGTACCACTGAAATGTTATATTCAGAGAAATTTCAAGCAAATCCAGGATCGAATTCCTATAGGTTCTCATTCTAGGATTCTTTTTTTGATATGTACCTTTAATTTGGTTGATTATAAGCTCAGAATCGCCATGCACATATACCTTCTTAGCCTTTAAATCCTTTAAAACCCCCAATCCTAAAATGAGAGCTTCATATTCATCAATATTATTGGTGCAATAAAAATCCAATTTATAAGAACACAGTTGTGAAGATCAGGTGAAATGATCCAAACACCAGCTCTTGCTCCCTCTTTGTTGACTGCCCCATAAAAATCCACATTCCACACACCTTCATCCTCTTTATTGGTTTCTTCTGAAACTGATCCTTTTTGTTGATCCTTTGAAACAATCTGATCATCTTCTTCAAAACATAAATCATTATAGAATATAGAAGATCCAATGTTAGTCTCAATTGAGTAAATAAGATGATTGTTGGGTTTATCTTTCCTGCTCACCATGTATTTCAAATGAACCTTCATGTATGGTTTTGTCCTAACTGAAGATTGGCACTATGGCATAGGACATGTCGATTTGCAAGGTATCCTTGAGTTTAGCAAACCGTGATCTTGATAGTAACATTCCAAATTTAGGAGGAATTTATGCAACAACTACATCCATTATCATAGTTTTTTATGGGATCTGAGCTAAAATAACAACAATATATTTGATTAAACCCTCACATTTCACCTTTCTTGAATCAAAAGAAAACAGATATGTGCATGGTCTGGTGATATCCAAACCCAACTCTTCCATGATCACCTTTGGCATCAAGTTGTGAGATTCTCTTGAATCTAACATTGCATTATGAAGAGTTACATTATGGATATGTAAGCTAACATAGAAAGGAGGTGCATCATAATCATTGCCAATTTCCTCAACTCGGGGAACAAATAAAATAGCAGGATGGTCATCTTGTACATTAAGGGTGTCTGAATTAGGTTCCATTTTAATAATCTTTACAAACTGAATTTTGTGTTCCATATTTCTGATCAGTTCATTAAAAGGTACAAAAATATTAATCTTTGCCATTTCATTTCCAAAATTAAAGGAGGGTTGAGATTTTTCTACTTCTTTTAGAATTTCTTCTCTTCTTACCTCTGGAACATATCTAGGAGGATATTCTTTCTGTTTTCTTTTATTTGACGTATCCTTCTTTGGAAAAACATTTCCTTGATGATTGGAAGAGGGCATGTCATCTCTAGGGTCCTTTGGAGTACTAGCTACAATTTTCTTATTCCTTAGGTTATATTGTTTTTGGAATTCCATGATGGCATTCTAATATCCGTTCATGTAATCCTATTTCTCCCTTGATTCCTGATATTGCATAAACATATCGTGTTCTTCTTTATTTAAGTAAGTGTGTGACCCTTCTAGGCCAAAACAATGAATATCTTCGGGAGGTTCCTCAAACAAATCTGCAACATAATTATTTTGGAAAGGAGGTCTAACTGGTTGATCATCTGGAATCCTTTGTTCTCTCTGTCTTATATGAGGAACTGGAAGTCTCCTAAAATTTTGATTTATGGATTTAAGGTCATGGTGCCTATCATCCAATGACAATTTTTCTACCAATTTCTCCATAGTGTGTACTATTAAGTCAAATTTTTCATCTGAACCTTGAGAAGTAGAAGCTAGAATTTATTCTTTAGCTTTCTTTCTATCATCTTCTATTTGGAGCTTGATATTCCCTGATGCAGATAAATTCACTTCCACTTCAATTGCATCATTCATCACAACAGTCAGAGAAGTGGACCTTCTTTCTCTTAGTAACAAGGAAAATTCACTCTTGAATGTATCAGCATAATGGAGTTGAGCAACTCCTGGGGGAGGCTTTACTTGATTAGGAATGGAGTTATAAACCTTCATAAATCTACTGGAAAACTCGTGTACTTTCTCAGCATGGAGTCTCTTTAAATGGTTGTATTGTGTCAATAATGCAAAGGGTTTTTCTTACTTCCCCATCTCCCAAGAAAAAGAATTTCAAAATTTTCAAAGTTAGGACTGATATTCGTTGGGAGAGCTTTAAACCATTTCTTAACTGCTCCTAGAAAACTTTGGGCAAATAACCTCGTCTTAACATCTTCATCATATGATTTTTCAAGATCTATGAAATCAATGAACCTATATACATGTTGTTGGGTTGTTACATCCCCTTCTGCATCAAACTGTTTGATTCTTTGTGCATAATTTTGTGGTATATCATGAAGTGCAGCAGGGAGGACTAATGGGGGGAATCTTGCTGCCATAACTCTAGGAGGATTTTGACATGATTGTATGATATGACTGGGAATTACTACAACTTGGATAGGAACAACAAGAATCAAGGTTTGAAATTTATTTTCATCAAATATAATTTAATTCAAATCATATTCTAACTTGGATCTAAACAAGGACTGCTCAAATTTAATATCAAATTCAAGGTCATCAATGCTTTTTACTCCACCTTTAGGAAATGACAAAACTTTGTCCAAAAAAAATACCTGATTGAGTTTCTTTTTTATTAATTTTGTGCATAATTCCTTCTGGGTTGTCAATGGATTGTGGAGGATCTGGATCTGGATGATGCCTTGTGTATTTTCTTTGGGTAGCCAGGATTCTATAACAAAATTTATCTTCAGTAATTGATCTTCAAATTTGGATTCGTCGGAGTGAAAATCTAGCCAAAGCTGTATCCAGATCACTGTCACTCTCAGGAACCAGTTTTAGAAAAAAAAAATCGTTTTCCCAGGGAAAAGTTTACCTTCGGTCCCCAGAAATGGCATTAAAATGTTATCTCTCTGTAATTTCCTTGGTTGGGGAGGAAATAGGTACAGGATTAACGTCAAAACCAACTTGGGGTTGGAATTTATTCCTTCTAACGAGAGAGGGATCTCTTTCTTCAAATCAATCACTAAAAGGATTGATTTGGTTTAACTCAAAGGATAGATCTCTAAGTTAAATGAATTTATAGAGTTGGTTGCAATATGAACAGAAATTACATTGGACTATGGAGTCACTAAAGTCAAAAGTCAATAAAACTTGTTGGATACCTAGTAGATTTAAGAAAAGACTGGATGGAGGCAAGATAGAAAGTAATATTCTAATCCAAATAGATATGTTGTAGACAACAGGTTACAGAGAAAACAATAATCCTTCAAGGCATCTAACAAGGATGAATCTCGAAGAAATTATAGCAGAAAAACAACTCGAACTACATGCAATAGCGCATATGATAAAGATGAGTTCGGATACATATATTTCATATCAACATAGAGAAGAAACCATACAATATCAAGTATAAAACATGAAAGAAAATAATGAGATATCACATGCATAAAATATCACAATCACATGTATCTCTCTGGTCAAAACTCAAGGACTTTTGATCCAACAATGCTTTCATTAACAACAAGGAAAAATTTTAATACGTTCAATAGTATTCCTATACACACTTTCCAACCCTTTAGTTTTCATGGCTTCATGAATATATACAAAAACATATGTCTGTAGTATCAAATTCGGATCCAACTATGATACTACAACAATGCTAACAATTGCACATAATCAGCATGAGATCTTTAACAAATTGCTAAAAAGAAGGAGTCGACTTGGACTCATTTGATTTAACTACGACAACTTTGATATGAAAATAAATGAAAACAAAATTTGTGGTTTCCACTATTGATGTTCATTGGAGATGAGTTATCACACTTGTCGAACCATTCAATCTGAGTTGGAGGTGTTCTGGTCATTTTTTCATTGTTGCGCAACAAGTTCGATGTGCAATCACCACCTACAGGAAAAATGCAGCAGAGTTGTGCAACAAAAATTGTTTTGATCAAACCCATGAGTAATAGTGCCTCTTTGATAAAATAATGTGCGTATGTATGTGACCTTTTGCAAAAAAGGATTCAAAATGGAAAAATGACAAAAATGTGTCAAAAAAGTCTCAGTGGTTCAGTTCTCGGCTGCTTCAGCTAGCAAGTCAAGCTTGCCCTTCTTTCCAATCTCCACCTGCTTCAAACTTTTCTTGAGGGTCTTGTTCTCCTTTCTCAAAATGAGGTTTTGTTGATAAAAACTCTTCAATTGTCTGTGTAATGGCAGGGTCCTTCTCACCATTGATGCAACTTTGTCTATTGCAAGTCCACAGTCTCTTAGGTGTTCTGCAAACTTCATTTTGGATTCCATGTCTCTCTCTCTGAGTTGAAATATCACATTTTGTGCCTCTCTGAGATGTTTATTTACCCTCTTGAAAGTGTGTTTTCCTTCCTCATCTTTATTTTGTGTTGGTTGATTATGTACTGGTATTTCCTCTTGATGTTGCAACTTCCTAGTTGAGGACCTTGTTAAAGGCACACTAAGCTTTAGAATCTCCTCTACCTCTGGAGTTTTCTCTATTTATTTCCCTTTACTCCTTGTTTTGGAACCAATTGGAGTTGATAGTGTTGACCTTTCTCCTATCACAGAGGTATCTTTCCCGAAATCTTCTTCTAGAGACTTCTTCTTCAATTCTCTATTTTCATGTTGCAACTGTGCTATGACAAAGTGAGCCTTCTTCAATTGTTCTTGCAACTCAATACTTGAAGTGTATCTGTCATCTGAGAGGGTTGGTTGTATGAAGGTTTCTGGAGTCTCACTAATTTCTTGTGATGTATGTATAACATGAATTCTCTTTGTTGCAGACTTGGTGAGTGGTTTTCTAGGAGCTTCGGTCACTTCTAGAGAGAATTGTAGTTTCTTCCCTTTTTTTTTATCTTGCTGACTTGCTACAGGCTCTTCAGTCTCTTTTTCCCTTTTCTTAACAGAACTCTCAGGGATTGATGTTGCATTTATTTCTACTGATGAGGGTGCATTTCTCAAACTTTGTGGGTTGCCTAGGGAATCTACTGCTATGCTTGATGAATTTAGAAACAATCCCAGTCTTGATTTCTCTTTTTGAGTTCTTCCAACACTGTCAATTTGATCAAAGAAAAATGGAAGAGGCTAGCATCTCCTTGATCCTTCCTTAGTTGTACTCTTTCATCCAACCTTCCTAGACTTCTAAAAAGGTAATATGGTAGATTCAAAGGATTCTTACCAGTGAAGTGCATTAAGATCCTGATATGGTATTGGTAAACCCTATTAAATCTCCCTTCACATGTAAAAAACCTCTGGATAACCCTCAGCAAATCACTATGACTTTCCAATAGAAACTCTCTAGGAATGGTAGCTCGGAATTTAGTATTTGTAAATTCAGGCTTAAGAAAATCATGATGGCAAGACAGATCTAACTTCATACCTTTGAACCATTATTCTCCATGAGAAGGTATTTTTGTTACAACAACAATGTTATATTCATAAACCTTCAACTTGAGGTTTCCCACCTTAGTCTTAGTGCCATCAAAATTCTCTACAAACTCCCTCACCGCGTGTTTTTTGTACCCCTGGAGTTTTTCAAAAAACCTAATGCAACCCATTTGTTCAAAGGATGCTTTGATTGTTGGGTCTGTGTTTACCAAATTCAAACCATGTGGCTCAAACCTCACGAAATCACCACCCTTTACATTATCTCTTCTATGTTCAGGAGTTGTCATGATGTTGGTATGTGTCAATCCTGTGTAGACTGTGTGCAACGATGATTAGAACAGGTGCACAGCAATAGATTACAATTTTCAACTTGTTGTATCAAGTTAACACTTCAAATTTTGATACTCTAGATCCTTTGCTCAACAAAAATAGTAACCTTTGCGCATCAAATGAAAATATTAACCTCTGCGCATCAAATGAAAATAGTAACCTTTGTGCAGCAAAAATAAAACTATTAACCTCTATGCAGTGTGCATCAACGAACAGAACAAGGAATTTTTTTGTAGCAAATGAGAGTAGTGTCTTATGCGCAGTAACAAACAACAACGTCCTATGCGCCCTTTCCACAGCAACGAAAAACAATAGGAATCTTTGCGCAACAAACTTGACCGGGAGGTTTTGAAATTTTGGATGAAGAGAAATGATTTATTGATGCTTTATTTACATGGAGGGAGGATAAATTTGAAAGATAACTTCAATTAAATCGTGAATTGTGACATCATACCTTGTCGTACTTCCATACACAACATTAGGATGTTGTACAGCAACTTGCATTGCACAATGATTTTCTTGATGATTCCACATGCCCTTGATAGATTTGATTTCATGAAACTATTAGAACTTTGACAAGACTGACTATGGTTTTCTTGAAACAGCATCATAACCCTTTAGTGACACGACAACCCACATCTTGGCACAAAAACCATAAGTTACATGGTTAAAAAAGAAAAACCCGACCCATGACAAACAAACCTATGACTCATGATTTAAGAAAAAATCATCCAATGTTCTTATTTAACCCAAGACATGACTTTATCCTATAATTTTATTCAAAACCTAACAACCTATATATAGAACACTAACAGTATGTAAAAAAATCCAAATGTTATATTGGGAAACAAGAAGTTGAATATTTGGGTCATATCGTTTCAAGGGAAGGGGTTAAGGTGGACCCTCAAAAGATCCAAGATATTACATAATGGCCTACTCTTAATAACATCAAGAGTCTTAGAGGATTTTTGGGTATTGCAATATATTATCGAAAATTTGTTAAGAATTATGCATGCATTGCAGGCCCACTCACATCTCTCTTGAAGAAAAATTCATTTGTATGGATTGATAATGCTACTTTGGCATTTTCTCTCTTAAAGGATGCCATGTATTCTACACTAGTATTGGCAAAGCCTGATTTTTTTAAAACATTCATAGTAGAATGTGACGCATCGGGACTAGGAATGGGAGTAGTATTGACACGGGAAGGGAGACCATTGGATTTTGAAAGCAAACAATTCAAGGGAAATTATTTGGTGAAATCTACATATGAAAAAGAAATGGAATCAATTTTACATGCAATAAAAAATGGTGATGATATTTCATTGAGAGGAATTTTAAATTCAAGAGAGAACATGATAGCCTAAAGTACTTTTTGGAAAAATATTGTCATTATAAGAGCAACAAAAATGGGTAGCAAAAATTCAATGGTTTGATTTTGAAATAATATACAAAAAGGAGAAGTACAATGTAGTAGAAGATGTTATTTCTAGAATAGAATAAGCCTCAAATTTGTATTCTATTACATCTTCTATTCTTGTGTGGATGGAAGAAGCTCACCATGAATGGAAAAATGACAACAGTACTAAACAAAAAATACAATGTATAAAGGAAGGGATGAACTCTATGGAACATTGGGAGTGGAAGGGAGATATACTTTGGTACAAGGGTAGAACATGTGTATTCCCTCAATCAAAGTTGAAGAAAAAAATATTAAATGAGGCTTGTGACTCTTCGATAACAGGACATGTAGGGTTCCTTAAATCATATCAAAGGATCAAAAGAGATTTCTTTTGGGAAGGAATGAAGAAAGATATTCAAAAATTTGTAAGAGAATGTCAGGTTTTCCAAAGAAATAAAGGAGAGATGGTAAAATACCCAGAGTTACTTCAAAAATTACACATATATAATCGAATATGGCAAGAGATAGCAATGTAATTCATTACAGGGTTACCAAAATCTAAAGGTAAGGATGTCATTTTTGTGGTCGTTGATAGACTCA
Organism: Picea sitchensis; assembly: GCA_010110895.2. Lineage (NCBI taxonomy): Eukaryota > Viridiplantae > Streptophyta > Pinopsida > Pinales > Pinaceae > Picea > Picea sitchensis. The sequence continues at coordinate 11,663 of SNQJ01S0162064.1, forward strand.
CAAACTATGCACATTTTTGTGGAATTCAAAGTACATATACAGCAAGCCAAGTGGCAGAAGTGTTCATGAATGAAATTCATAGACCTTATGGTCTTCCTAAAGTAATAGTAAGTGATAGAGATCCAAAATTCAAAGGAAATTTTTGGAAAGAATTATGGAAGATGAGTGCAACAACATTTATGAGTTCAACATATCATCCACATACAGATGGTTAGATAAAAATAGTTAACAAATGTTTAAACGGTTATCTACGATGTTATTCTTTCGACAAGAAATGTCAATGGATGAAGTGGCTTCCTCTAGTAGAATGGTGGTATAATACTAAAATGTCCCCATTTGAGGCCCTTTATGGATATCTAGTTCCTAGTATCTCATATTTTTTGCAAGATAATTCTAAAGTACCGGAAATAGATTCACATATGGAGAATACAAAAGAAAATTTGGAAATTCTTAAGGAAAACCTTCAAATGGTGCAAAACAAGATGAAACAACAAGCATATCAACATCGAAGTGAAAGACAATTTGAGGAGGGTGATTAGGTATTTTGACACTACTTCCTTATAAGAAATCCACACTCAAGCAAAAGAGGAATAATAAATTAGCTCCAAAATTTTATGGACCCTACAAGATTATTTGCAGGATTGGATGAGTGGCGTATGAGTTAGATTTTCCTTCTTCTCACATTAAAAAGGTTTTTCATGTTTCTTGCCTAAAAACGGTTTTGGGACAAACTATGACAATGAAAATAGAACTTGCAAAATTAGATGAAGAAGGGAAGTTGATTCTTGAACTAGAAAAAATTTAGATCAACATTATTTATCTCTTTGGATTAGAACCATTGTGGAGTACCTAATCAAGTGGAAGAATATTCCTCTAGAAGAAGCTACGTGGGAAAATGAGCAGTTTGTGAAGAAACACCCTCACTTAAAAGCTTCAAGGGAAAATATTTTTTAAATAAGGGGGCTATGTTAAGGCCCTTAATAAGAATTCATTATTATTTAATTTTGTATATTAGTAGGTTGGCTAGAACCTTTCATTGTACCCTTTCATTCTAATTGTACCCTTTGTATCCTATATATATACCAAGGAGACCTAGTCTTATAACCATCTTATATTGTCTTATGAATTGGATATATTGTAAAAGGAGGTTTCCCCCTCGAAGTGGAATGTATTCATTGACTTTTTATCATTCTCAAGGAATTGATTCGTCACATTATGCTTTTTGTCTTGTTTAATTTTTTGTAGTTCAAGTGTAGGTTTATAGTGTCGCATCCTTCTTGTAATTATTTTCTTGTCTTCTTCATCAATTGTGTACTCTCTTTGTCTTCCATTTGATTATTGTTTCATCCCTTTCCTTGGAATGATTCCAACATCTTCTTATTCAATTTGAGTTGGCTAGGGTTTTTCTTCTTCCTAGGCATCTGACAAGCGGCTACCCCCCATCGCGGACCCAAATTTTACTCTTGGTCGATGAGGGAAATCCTTTTGGTCATCTTCATTTATGTGGGAAGTATTCCCACCCTTCCTATTTATTTTTCCAATCAAAATTTATTGGTGTACTCAAAGGGGGTCATGCTTCGACAATGTGTTCGATGCCTTTTTCAATGAGGAACTTATGCAACAAGGTTAGCACCGTACAAAGGAAAATATCTTGCAATTCATCATAAAACCTTATGTTGATGTCATCTAAAGATGTGCATTATTCGACCACTTACTTTTCATAGAAATCCTCAGAAATTTTCTCAACCCATTCATATAGGCTAGTTTGACCACCATTGATCAAATTTATTGGAAATTCTTCGTCTTTTTTCCGATTATTCATGTGAAACACTCTCAACAAATTATTTATCTCCTTTGGGACTTCTTCTAGAAATATTTCGTGAGTTTCTATGAAAAACTACACCCTCACTTGTGAAAGTGTTAGTTGATTCCTCTTAGCATAGCTTTATAATTTCCTTTGCCACCACTCATTTATATCCTTGATGCCCAGCATCAATGCATGCACACAATTAATCTACAATCCTAGATCATGTACTACCAACAATGGAACCAATGTTGTAATCCAATGGATTACACAGTAAGTAGTTACCAGTAGTGAAACCAAGCAATCATAATACACAACAAAATAATATACATGCATGCATACATATACAGAGGAAGAGAAGAAATTAATGGTGGAACCAACAACTAGTATTTTATTATATGATCAATAAAAACCCACTTACATTACAGGCCCATGTATATTTATACATTTACAACAGTGTAAAGTAGTTGCAACTACCATAAATACCTTGATTGGTCGACCCAATCAAGCGATTGACTGACTCGACTATCTATTCAAATGAGATTTGTGCTCTACCTACTCTTTACATTGGTCGACCCGTTGGCCTACTAAACTAGTCGATTAGGCCCCTCCAACATGAAAATTGATACATTTTATTGTTCCTTGACTTTAATGTAATCTCTTCAATTTTAATCTATGCCTATTGATGTATTTTCATATTCAAAAGATAATTTTATAAGGGAATGATGCATGCTATCATTGACATGGCACGAGGTTTTAGTTCCTTGGAAGTATATAAGATAAGTTTTCTTCCATGCAAGATTTTCGTGGTAGAATTACTCCTAACTTCTCCTCTAGTGTAGTAATTAATACCGCCTTTCTCTTAAATATACCACTCAATAATGATGTGGTACAAATTTAAAAACCCTATTAAATTGTCCATGAATGATGGAGGAAAGATCAACAATTGCTAGGAACTAAAAATCCATAGTAACTAGCAAAAGATATTCCCTTGCCTACACTAGAGCACTCAATGGAAAGGGGATTTCCTAAGGGGTTACCTTACAAAGAAGGGAAATACTTTATTAGTGTTGTGTAGGGATGAGATGGGAGAGTATGGTTGGTTAAAAATGGATTATTGTAAATTACAGTAATATTTTAAATGTCTAGGCACTGTGGGCTAGGCTATATGAGAGTTAGATCCAATTAATAATATTTTTTCCTCATGGTCTCATAGCCTCGGCTTGGGTGTGGCCTATGCAATAGAGTGTCTATGGTTGGGTGTAAAAGCAATCATTTCAATCTAGTTGGTAGTGAATTTTAGAGAAGTTAAGTTTCACTCTTGTTGTTGCTAATTTTTCAATTAATCATTTCTATTAATCTTGTTGCTTGGTATTTATCGTATCACTCATTTCATGTTATGATTTAAAATGGTTGCAAGGTTGAATTCAATGATTAATTGGGCATGAGTTTTCATCTTTAATTCAATTATGGGAATGCATATGTTAAATTGTTTATTAAATTAATGTAATTGCTATGATAATAGCAATCTTGAGTGTTCAAAGGAATATTGTGTTTATGAGTTTATATATAATGTAGGCATGTTGTTGTAAGAAATATATGAGTGGGTATGGATATATAAGATAGATGCATAGTTTCATTATGTTAAACATGTATTATGTCCATTGATTTAATGAATCATACTTAGGCGTAGAGTTTGTATGTCTTAAAGTAATGGAATTCTAAGCATGCCTCATTATGCTTTGCATGAATTTAGGCATTAGTGTATGTTACTGCATTTATATGATAATGTGGTTGTCTATGAAATTGTCTTATTATTGAATTAATTATCTCATAGCATGCATTAGTAATTGATAATGTTTTGTCTCTGAGCTAGTTCCATGTGTTATTTTAACTATGGATTGGATATGGAGAAACAAATTTGAAGTGAAAATGGTTATATTTATAAGTATAATGCTAGGTTAGTTTCAAAAGGATGTGCACAACAACATGGTTATATAGGTTATGAGGAAACTTTTGTTATAGTTTCGCATGATACATATCTCAACCATAACTTAGCATAAACACTTAACACAAGAGATGAGAAAACAACAACCCGAAGAGATGCATCATGGGTACCCTTGATACCCTAATAATCATCATATACAAAATAAAGATCACATCAAAAGATTACAATTCTTGACTCACATGTTGCATGATACTTATATAAATGAAAAAAGCCTCTCATATATAAAGGTTTGGGTGTTTATCCCAATACTCCAAGGTATGGGACCACATACCATAATAATCCACATCAATTGGCCCAATACACCCTCATAGTCAAGTTACATGTGCCCAAAGTGGATGAAGTCAACTCCAAAGTACCCAAATAGTTTATCAGCTCCAACAAGTTGAGATTGCATCACATAAAAATATTACAATTCTTGACTCACATGTTACATGATACTTATATAAATGAGAAAAGCCTCTCATATATAAAGGTTTGGGTGTTTATCCCAATACCCCAAGGTATGGGACCACATACCATAATAATCCACATCAATTGGCCCAATACACCCTCATAGTCAAGTTACATGTGCCCAAAGTGGATAAGTCAAATCCAAAGTACCCAAATAGTTTATCAGCTCCAACAAGTTGAGTTTGTTGGAAACCAAAAGGTTCCAAAAAATTTAATTTCCACAAGAAAGTTTATTACAATCTTCCATATTGA
>SNQJ01S0162066.1:0-21506 GCA_010110895.2 Picea sitchensis
ACCCATATCCATGAATATAAGAGGTTATCCATGGTGAATTCCTATTCATAATTCAAAAAATACCATATCATAAAGGTGATTAAGTAATCGAGACAAGTGTGTGGGAATTTAGATTAAAAATATGCCTACTTTAATGCTTCTTGGAAAAATGGCTTCTGGTTGAAGTATTAAAGAAATAAATTTTGAGGTGATGAACTACCAAGGGGGAGGGGCTAGAGCTACCCATCCTACGAGGTCGATCATGTGGATTTGATGGTAAGTGTGGTGTCACCAATCTATTTTTTTATTGAATAGAGTAGAATGTTGCAGTATATGGTATTGATCATCAAATGTATGTAATGTGAAAACATTGCACTGATGAGGCCAGTGGGACAGACTTCCCAATGAACAAGACGAGAGTATGCCCAACCTAGGCCAATGGGGCATAGGAATAGAGTGGATAGTGATTAAATCTGAAATTGGCCAGAGGATCCATCATGCCCCCAAGCATGAGATCAGGTATGGGTAGGTAGGCATGATGCCCCATAATGTGTGTATATGTAGCATGCAAGAAGCATATCCCAGAGGAAGGACCTACACATATGCATTATGGATGTAGTTTTGGAAAGACAAAGGTGGAATTCCAATCTATTTGATATTACATATGACTTAGAGGGACTCAAATTCTAGGTTTGAAAATAGGTTAAAGTGTCACCATGTCGAGGAACATCTTTGGATATGGTGAAAAAAATATCATCAAGAAAATATTTCGATTCAACAACATATTGGTTGGAGGGACTAGAATATTGTAGTAAAAAGTAGGAATGATGATGCATATTGTCGCAATGGTAATCTAGCTCGGTAAGGGGCTCTGAGATGTCTTCATCAGAATGAAAGATGAGGATGTGAGAACCAACACTACAAAATGAGGTGGTGGGAGATGGGGTAGTGAACCCGGTATCAACACCATGGGAAAGAGAAGTATGGTTCATATATGTAACATCTACAGAGGTAGATTGAAGACTGGTGGATGAAGGATCCATCGATGTTGATATCAAAGAGACATAGGGAATACAAGGGATGCTTTGATGTACATCAGTATAAAATGTAGCATTTTCTGATAGTTTCAATCCCATGGAATTTGAAAGGTACATGATTTGCATGGAATTATCATCAATTTTCACATTAGGGGGGACAATTCTAGCGATTAGTTTACTATTGGTTTGAAAAACAATTATCACCTGAAGGAGATGTCCTCTACTACAGGGGTTTGGTGTTCCTGGTAGGAGGAATCCAACTGATGAAGGACCTCGAGGAATCATGCAATTGGGGTATTTTAGGACAATGATGAGAACAATGGCCATACATATTTCACAAATCACATGGATGATTCATATGCAAATACTTAATACACTTGGATGATGATTTGAGAAGAGTAAATTGCATAACAGGTGTGGAATGACTTGGTTCTAAATCATTAGATTTAAGAAGTTATTTGAGTTTAAGGATCCTAGGACGATTATTGGTGGTGTGCCCAGTGAGATCGCATAAAGAGCATGGGGGTATGGCTCTAGGTTCAGGATTTGGTATGGCCATGGCTTGTCCAGGATTATCAGTGCCCCCTTTCTTCTTTCGTTTTCCCTCTTTTGTGATTCCTTTCCTAGTTATGGGAGGAGTAGACTAGGCCTATGTAGGTTCCCTAGGAGGTACATGGGTAGTTCCCATTATCTAAACAAGTGTCAAGGAAAGACATTTAATTGGTTCAAAGAAGGGAGGTGGGGTAGGAGGATCCAAGTAGCATACAAGGATCTCTAAAGTAAGATTGGGAAAATTCAATGTAGCCATATCTAGTGTACTAACTATTCTCAAATGAGGAAATAATAAATGGGTTTGGGAAAAGAAATATCTTTGAGGAGGATTTCCCCCTATTGGTGGTGTTAAAGATGTAGGAGATGATGGCTCAGTAGAGGGATATGAAGATGAAAATGAAAGCTTATTATATGATGACACCATACAAATATTGGATGAATTTGGTTGGCTAAATACCAGTGGATTCATCAATCTGTTGTTAGAAATCTGCAACAAGGGTTAGCAAAATCTCTAGATCTAGTGTTTATTCTAGATAACAGACAAATGAAAGTAAAAATCATAAAACTACACTTTTGAAAGTAGTTCCATATTCTACAAACCCTATTTTACACCATAAAAGAAAGAAAGAAAGAAATTGTATGGATAATCCATAGTAGTCATTTTGAGTAGTCAAAATGACTATTGTGGATTCTTTGAGCAATCTTAATAACTACTCCCACCACAAAAATCTTAAAACCTTAAAGAAATTGTAGCCGTAACAATGGAATAAATATATATGAAATAATATGAATAATGCGCTATTATCCAATGGAGGCTAAAATTACATGTTGCATCATCCCAAACATTGAACTGGGCTATGCCACGATTTTTTTTTGAACTGTATACAAAATTAAAATATACAAAAACTCTGCAAATGCACAGATTCATACAGAATAATAATAAAAATGCACATGCAACACACACAGGAAAACCCAAAAGAATAAACGCATAAATAATGATGCAACACATAATTTAACACATAATTGTCACTTATCTCTGATAAAAAGACCCCAACTATGTGCAGACCTTCCATGTTCCTCCCATCCTTAGACCGAGCTGGGACTAAACTCCACCTGGGTAAAAGAATTCTTAACTAGGACGATGTATCTCAGACAACATGAAAAAACACGCCATGGGTTCCAACTCGAAATGACAACCTACAGTCTCTCATTACCCACATGCATGTCCCAATCCAGGAAATGTGCCCCTTATCTTCTCAACAGTCCCTCGTCTGCCCCATTTCCTTTCCGAGGCTTCAGCAACATGTCAGACAAGAAGTCTCAAATCCCTATAGCTACAGTCTGGCACCTTCGGGAGATCAATTCCCAACAATTCTCTCACCTAGAGGGAATTTCCCACGAGCCTGGAAACACATCTCTTCAATATTACACAAGCCTGAAAACCCATTTCTTTAGTCCATCTCCTAAGCTAACCAAGTACAATTACAAGTACTATTACAAATACAGGTACAAGTACATGTATGGTATTGGTTCGGGTATAATACAAGTACAATGATAGTAATAGGAAATTACAGAGGATAGCTGAAAATCCGTGAGTGAAAGAATGGAGGAATGATGGAATGATGGAAAATGCACCAAGTCCAAACTCTTTGTATGCATGTTCCCAACCTAACACTTTTCATGTTTATAATTACCTTGGCCCACTTGTCCCCATCCTTAGAACTTAGGATAAAATAATTATCCATACTTTATACTTTAAGGAATATTAATATAATATTCCTTTTTGGATTAAACTCCCTACCTTATCCCCTTATCCTTAAATTTTATCCCCCTTTCCCTAATCAGTGGGGTTTAGTACCCCATACTCTTTTACATGGTTGGTCTGCCATAGTGATATGTTTTTCATTAATATTTGCATGTGAATACATATACGTTTACATTACAAATATACTATCCTTTTTGCATCTCGGTTCACCAACCTAAGTATATTTGTATTTACATTTACAGTTGGGGTTCAGCCTAGGGGTATTACATTCCCCTCCCCCTTATTTATGCACCATCCTTAGCGTAATATATACACATTTACAACCAAAATTTCAAAAACCCTGAAAAAGATGTGGGTATTCTACCTGCATAGCATCCTCGTGCTCCCAAGTTGCATCTTCAAGATCATGCCAGGTACAATGGACCTTCACTAGCTCTATGGCTCAATTCTAGAGCTACTTGATCTTCCAGTCCAGTATGTACATCAGATGCACTTGAAAGGATCCTTCTTGCTCCACCTAAATCACATTCCAATCAATGACATGATTATCATCGGGTATATACTTTTTGAGTAATGATACATGGAATACATTATGATTAGACATTGATGCAGGAAAGGAAAGAATGTATTCTACATGCCCAATCCTTTCTAGGATTTCAAATGGCCCAGAATAACGAGCTTCCAACTTTCAACAATTTCCCAAATTCAGGGAACTTTTGTTGGCCTTTACTTTCAAGAATACATGGTCACTCACTTTAAATTACTTGTGAGTTATGCCCTTATCAGCATAGTTTTTCTACATGTCTTGAGAAGCCTTTAAATTATGTTTTATTTTCAACATTTTTTCTTCCATTTCCCTAAGTAATTCTGGCCCAACCACTACTCTATCTGCTGGGTTTTCCCAACTTACCGGTGTGTTGCACCTTCTTCCATAAAGTACCTCAAATGGGATCATCTTTAGAGATGCTTGATACCCATTGTTATAAGCAAACTCTACTAAGTGTAGGTAGTCTTCCCATTTTGATGGTTTTTCCATCACATACATCCTCAGCATATGCTCAATCACTTGATTCACCCTCTCTCTTTGTCCATATGATTCTGGATGATAAGTTGTGCTAAAATTCAAATTTGTTCCAAGTCCCTTAAATAATTGTTACACATTATTTTTGTCACCCTTATGACTATTAATGATGTAAACCTATATGTTGCCTTCAGAGGGGTTAGTGGACTGAATTCCTGAAGAAAGAAGGGAGAAGAACTTTTACTGAGAGAAGAAGTTGTATTTTCCTTTATAAAAACCCTATTAAGGAGGATTTCCGCAGGCTTCTCTATACACAGGGTGCGGAAATGCCTAATTTTCGCAGGCTGCACTATATCTAGACTGCAGAGTTTCCGCAGGCTGCGCTATAGTTAGGGTGTGGTGGCCTTCATACATGGGAAAAATGGGCATCTTCTCAATGCTTCTAGAAGGAGAAGATTCTATAGTGAGGTGGCCTCCGAACGGTTTGGATCTTACTCGCTTTCATGATTTACTGGGATCATCCTAACCTCCTCACGTTATCCTCTTTAGCTTATAAAAGGAGAGGAACTCTCATGGAGAAAGTTAGTTGTTTTGGGTTGAGATTATTAGCCTGGTTAGAGTGGCTTTGAGATTTTCTTTGTCAAGATATATTGTGAGTAGCTATCAGATCCATGGTCTCAAAATCCTTGAAGCAAGAAGTGTGTGGGAAGAAAGGAAATGTTGGAAGGAACCTGACAACATCAAGGCATATGGTTGTATATTTATTCCACATTCTTTAATATAGATATACTTTTCTTTCCTATATGAATGTTATTTGTCCATATTGTATGATTCCTTGATCACGTACATAGTTTCATATCAAATATACTTTGTTATTCTTGTCTTCATTGGCTTGTGCTTATTTGCAGATATTTCTCATAAACCTCGCGATGAAGCTTGGATTGCATTGACGAAGTCAGATATTCAATATTTAAAAGGTATGTTCTAGATCCATTTCTCATTTGATAATTGAAAGCTAAGGAAAGAGTAGTGTACTGTCTTGTTTTGTTCTAGTTTCATAGTGAAGCTAGGGGGATTGATTTGTGTCTACACTTAACAATTAGCCCGATAACAATAATCCTTTCCAAAAATTTGATGTAAATTTTGGATCTTTGTCATACACAATTGTCTTTGGTATACCATGTAGTCGAGCAATTTCTCTCATATAAATATCAGTAATGTTGGCTACATTGTGAGTGAGCTTTACTAGAATAAAATGGGCAGCTTTAGTAAGCTTATCCACCACTACCATGATAGAATCATGCTTCTTGTTTGTTCTGGGAAGTTTGGTGATGAAATACATTGTTACAACTTCTCATTTCCACTCAGGAATGGGTAATGGCTGTAGAAAACTAGCTGGGTGTCTATTCTCATCCTTGACCTTTTGACACTCCAAACATTTGGCAATAAAATCAACAACTTCTTTCTTCATTCCTAGCCAATAATATTGGTTCTTGAAAACTACAATAGTTTTCTAATAGCCTAAGTTCTCAACATAAGGTACATTATTCATTTCTCTCAATATCATATTTTTCAATTCTTGGGAATTTGGTACATAATTTATGCCCATGTACATGAGAATTTCATCATTTTCTAGCTTATAGTCTTTAATTTTTTGCTGCAAAATACCTTGTAAGTAATTTTGTTATTATTTCCATGTATTGCAAATCTGATTTTGTAGCCTCTAAGATTCTATCTTTCAAATCTGATTTGTACATGATATTGGTTGTCGCATGCAACTCATGTACCCTTATGCTATGTGAATCAACCACCTTGTTCTCTTTCCCTTTGATATGATTTATATCAAAGTCATATTAACTGAGAAATTCTAACCACCTGCTTTGCCTCACATTTAGAGTTGGTTGTCCAAATAAATATTTTAGACCAATATGGTATGTCCTAAACTCGAACCTTTTCCTCATGAGGTAGTGCCTCCACATCTTCAAGGCATGCACTATGGATGCCAACTCCAAATAATGAGTAACATAGTGCCTTTCATGCTCCTTCAACTTCCTTGATTCATAGCATACAACATAATCATTTTGACTGAGGACTCCACCAATCCTGTGTTTACATGCATCAATGCATACAATGAAGTCTTCATTTGGATCGACAATCCTTAGTATTGGAGCACTTGTTAATAAATTCTTCAAGTGTTGGAAAATATTTTCACAATCCAATGTTCACTGAAACTCCACACCCTTCTTTTGCAAGGAAGTGATTGGGTGTGAAATCTTTGAGAATCCTTCAATAAATACCCTATCGTATATTACAAGGCCCATGAATGATCTGACCTATGTCACATTCTTTGGTGTTGACCATCCTCTAATGCCCTCAATATTTTCAAGTTCCATTGTTATCCCTTCCTCTAAAATGATATGTCCCAAATAATGAATTTGCTTCTAATAAAATGAACACTTGCTCGATTTGGAATACAACTGATGCTCCCTTAATACCTATAATACCATCCTCAAGTTTTTTTCATGCTCCTCCTCCGACTTAGAATATATAAGAATGTCATCTAAAAATAGACTGGAAAACTTATCTAAGTATTCTCTGAAAATATCTTTCATTAAACACATGAAGACAACTGGTGCATTTGATAACCCAACTGGAACCATTGTGGCATTGGCTCCCATGCCTTCAGTTGTCGATGCAGATGATCCTCTCATTGTAAGCTCATCTTCTGATGACTTAGATCTGGTATTTGACATGGTGATCTCTTCAGTAGGGCTATTAGAACCTTATCTCTTTACTCATGTCGCGACCCTCGACATGGTGTCCTTCCAAAGTGTGTTTCTTCCATCAAGTAAAGATCTCTTGGAGGCCATGATCGAGTTTTGTCCCTTGACATGGTGTCCTTCCAGAGCACTGTCCTCTTGGAAGATGTGATCAAGAAGAGAGATTTGAGCATGGTTTTTTGATTTCAAGCTCATTAAAAAATGAAACCATCTTTGAGCATGCTCTTCTGATTTCAAGCTCGTTAAAAAATGAAACTAGCTTTCAGCATGGTTTTATAGTTTCAAGCTCATTAAAAAATGAAACCAGCTTTGAGCATGATTTTCTGATTTAAAACTCGTTAAAAAATGAAACCATCTTTGAGCATGGTTTTCTGATTTCAATCTCATTAAAAAATGAAACCATCTTTGAGCATGCTTTTCTGATTTCAATCTCGTTAAAAAATGAAACCAACTTTGAGCATGGTTTTCTGCTTTCAAGCTCATTAAAAAATGAAACCAGTTGTGAGGATAGTTTTTGCATCTCTATGGAAACCTCGTTAAAAAATGAAACAAAGTTTACGAGCATAGTTCATGTTTCTGTGTCAAGCTCGTTAAACAATGAAACAAAGGTCTGGGGATTGAACCTAGATTCACGAGCATAGTTCTTATCATGTGTCAAGCTCGTTAAAAATTGAAACAACTTCCCCCTCTTCAATTGATTCAAGTACTTTGTTACGTATAGTATTTGAAGCTTCTTTTCATCCTCCTATTCCATTGGACGAATCAAAGCTTGGGGGGAAATGCTTTCAGCCTCTGGAATTCATGATGAAGTCAAAACCGCCAGTTTCTTAAGCTGGGGGCTAAGTACCAACCATCCCTGTGTTATGTGTTGGGAAGTCCAAGCATAGTTTTCTATGGTTCAAGCTTGTGTAAAAATGAAACTACCTACCTCAAGCATAGTTTCCTCTGGTTAAAGCTTGTGTAAAAATGAAACCAGGTCCAAGCATAGTTTTGGCTAGTTTTAAGCTTGTATAAAAATAAAATCTATCCCAAGCATAATTTTGTTTTGTTTTAAATATTGCATAAAAATGAAAACAATCCCAAGCTCAGTCTTTGTTATTTCTCATGCTCGTAAATACCTAAGAATGTAACCGAGTAAAATGTTATCACTTTTTCAGACTCGTAAAGGTTATACAAAAAAGGAACCCCTTGGGGTTCCCTTTAAGCTCTTTTTAGACTCTGTAAACATGAAAAGATTGCCGAGATATCTTGTTCTTTTCACGCTCGTTAAAGTATTAGAAAGTGCTTATGTTGAGCGATATTTTATCTCTTTTTTAGTCTCTTCAGACTAACTTACAAAAAAGGAACTGAGAGAATTCGCTTTAAGTGTTTTTCAGAATCTCTAAACATGAAAAACCCCCGAGTTTTCTCTCTTTGGACTTGTAAAACAAACATCGAAAGGCCCATATGGGACCAAACCACTCCTTCTTAGGGTTCGTTAAACACTCTGAGGGACTCATCCGAAGGATGAGCTTATAGTTCAATCATATGCTATCCTCCTCAAGCTTGTGTAAAAATAAAGAGGTACTCGCCATAAATGGTGGGGGGGAAATTGGGAAATAAATGTATCTAAACCTGTATTCTATGGAAGAGTCACTTTTGAACATGACACCCTTTCACTCGCTTTGTGTCTAGGTTGGAAAATATTCTTGTCTCTTGATCATATTCCTTTATAAGATTACAAATTGGTTTGCAATACCTATTGTTGAGTCAGTGTTTCCAAGACAATTGTCATGTCGTCAATATGTTCAAAGAGATGTTCAACCCGAAAATCCTTCTATTGCATCGGCCATTTCTACAGTCCTTAAGCCTTCTATTGCATCGACCATCCCTGAGTCAGTCCTAAATCACTTGTTACTCTGATCTACTTCAAATCTTGCTACCCGTTTTGTGTCATTGATGGAGGATACATTCAGGCCTTCCTGTGATGAGTCTTTTCATGTCGACTTCAACTTATAATCTAGGAATTAGACTTAGAAACTAATTTGTACCTTGGAACTTACATAACTCAATGGAAGGTTTCTTCTCTTTCGACAATGGGTTTTCATTATTGACCCTTCATCGGGAGATTCTATCGAGTGTTCGACTTCAACTCATTTATTCACATTCATTGGATTGTACTAGAGTACTTGGGAGTCATTGACATTAATGGTGATTTCCCTCACACAAGGTGCATAAATGCTTGATTTTCGCAGGCTGCACTATAACTAGACTGCAAAGTTTCTGCAGGTTACGCTATAGTTAGGGTGTGGCGGCCTTCATACGTGGGACAAATGGGCATCTTCTCGATGCTTCTAGAAGGATAAGCTTCTATGGTGAGGTGGCCTCCGAACAATTTGGATCTTACTCTCTTTCATGATTTAGTGGGATCATCCTAACCTCCTCACCTTATCCTCTTCATCTTATAAAAGGAGAGGAACTCTCATGGATAAATTTAGTTGTTTTGGCTTGATATTGTTAGCTTGGTTATAGTGGCTTTGAGCTTTGCTTTGTCAAGATAGATTGTGAGTAGCTATCAGATCCATGGTCTCAGAATCCTTGGAGCAATAAGTGTGTGGGAAGCAAGGAACTATTGGAAGGAACCTAACAACATCAAGGCATCTGGTTGTATCTTTCTTCCACATTCTTTAATACATATATACTTTTCTTTCCTATATGAATGTTATTTTTCCATATTGTATGATTCATTGATCACGTACATAGTTTCATATCAAATAGACTCTATTATTCTTGTCTTCGTTGGCTTGTGCTTATTTGCATATATTTCTCATAAACCTCGTGACGAAGCTTGGATTGAATTGACGAAGTTGGATCTTCAATATTTAAAAGGTATGTTCTAGATCCATTTCTCATTTGATAATTGAAAGCTAAGGAAAGAGTAGTGTATTGTATTGTTTTGTTCTAGTTTCGTAGTGAAGCTAGGGGGATTGATTTGTGTCCGAACTTAACAACTAGCCCAATAACACCCATACCTTGTTCTGAAAGAAATCTTGTTGTTGTATTCTTCTTTAATTCTTACTTGATGATAACCTGACCTGAGATCAATCTTGGAGAATATTTCTACATCTTTCAACTGATCAAAGAGGTCATCGATCATTGGCAAAGGATACTTATTCTTCACAGTTACCTTGTTCAATTGCCTGAAATCAATGCATAGTCTCAATTATCCATCCTTTTTCTTCACAAATAATACTGGGGCACCCTAAGGTGACACACTTGGGCGTATATAACCCTTCTTCATAAGATCTTCAAGTTCTATTTAAAATTCCTTAAATTATGGTGTACTCATCTTGTAAGGGGTCTTGGATACTGGGCTACTCTAGGCATCAGATTGATGGAGAAATCAATGTTTCTTTTAGGGGGTAATCCTGGTATTTATTTAAATGCATCTTCAAACTCTTTTAGGACTGCATACTCTTCAATATTTGACACCTTATCTTTAGGTGTCTCTTCCATATGTGCTACAATTATTTGACACCCTTTTTTGTAACTTTTCTTTAGCTGCAATGCTGAAATTTCTTTGACGATTACTACTCTGGGAATTCCTTGTATTGTCCTTAGGTTCCCTTCCTCATCCAAGCAAGTAAATTTCTTATTATAACACTCTAGGATAGCATGGTGTTGTTCCAACCAATCCATACCAATTAGACAGTCATAGGAACCTCAAGGTATGATGTTCAAATTTTCCCTAGTGCTCAATCCATTCATGTCCATTGGACATGCCTTAACCATCTCATTATTTTTTCTTCTAGATCTTGTAGCCAGCTGCACCAACCAAGATTTTCCAAGATTTCTTCTTGGAAAATGCAATCTTTCCACCATCTTAGGATCTATATAACTATGACTAGCTCCTGAATCAATTAAAATAGCAATGGTTTGGGTTTTGATCTTACCTTCCACTTCAATCATATGTGAATGAAACTCATATTGCTTATTGTCCAGGGCTGCATAGATCCTAGGTACATTTGTGCCCATGTCCACCACTGTATCATCTCATTTTACAGTGTGAACAATCCTCACTTTTTCACCTATGTGAGGTCAATATCTATACATATGATCTCCCCCACAACCCCAACATTGAACAGGTGGTTTCCTTGGTATTTTCCCCCCTGTCTCAATCATTATGGGTTCTCTAGAAGCTGGCTGCCCCTAAGGATTATTTCTGAAGAATCGTGGCTTATTCCCCTTTTTCCTTTGTTCCACTTTGTTTTTCTTCTTATCTTCCCAAGCCTTTTGAAAACGTGGCCTTCCTTTATGTTGATCATAAAGGAAGTTAGCTCGCCTTATGGTATCCTACAATGTTTTGGGATCATCATATTGTATCTTGTCACTGATAAATGATGGCAGCCCACTCAAATATCTTTGAATCTTAACTGGCTCTTCCTTGATGAAAGAAACATACTTTAGCAGTTCTAAAAACCTTCTTTCATATTCATGTATGGTCATACTCCCAATCTTGAGTTCAAATAAATCCTTCATTTTCTTGGCATAGTATATCTTAATCAAGTATTTATTTTGATAATACCTCTTGAATTCCCTCCTAGTAACATTTTCCTCATCAATGTGTTGCACTTTCACAAATTGGTCCCACCACATGGATGCCTTTCCCTTGAGGTGATAGATGGAAATTATTCCTTCTACATGTGAAGAGTAATTATGCAATTGAAAATACTTCCTCATACCTAGAAACCATGTCTCTGCATCGTCATCCTTCTTGTGATCACCATCAAATGTAGGAGGCTTGATTTTGTTCATTTCTCTGTGTAGCTCATCCACCCCAAACCTCCTCTTATGTTTCATGACAGAGGATGGACTTGAGATATTATGTTCTCTCCTAATAGAATTCCTTGGGGAGTGATGGTGATGTCTTCCCACACTTCTTGTTCTTCTCCTCTCATTGAGAGAATACATGTGACTTCCTGATTTGCTTGAGTCATTCTCTTTATCCATATTCTTTTATATTATGTCCAAAATCTGCATTAACTTTATCATCTTTATAACTTTGGACCTCCTTTTGCAAAATTTTAGTGGTAGAGACTTCATGCTTTCTTCCTTTCCTTCTCCATGTCCATTTGAGTTTATACCTTCATTACCCATATTGACATACATCCCTATGATCTCATCTTCCTGTTTGTAAAACCCTTGTGTATCTTCCATGATTTTTAACTATGTGATGATACTGTTCTGATCTAATTGTTGTTAACTCTAAAAAATGTGAAGCCAACAAAACTTGTTAGTCTAATTGATTTAACCAATTCATGAAATTATGTGCAATTATGGTTCAATAATGCATTAGAATTATTTCTTTTGATTTCCTGAAAACATTGGCTGCCCAGATCAATGTTCTAGGTGAATAGTTATATTCTACTTTCCAAGACCTTTCCAACGCTTACTTCCATGCTCAATTCTGAGTCTTGAGCAGAAAGTTATGGTTATTTGAAAATTGTCCTTTCTGTGAGGGAAATCCTTGTATAGGTGATCTTCTTCGGGAGCCAAATTAGCTCTCGAATCCATGATGGATCCTCTCTTAATGTACACATGACCTTTTTATTTCTTTAATAAGGTCCAAAAAAACCCGCAGATGCTTTACTTTAATCCCCTTTCACCTAAAATCAAAACCACATGCGCTAGCCCCTTTTTCTTCAGTGGAAAACTCACGTGACCATGGGATAGAACCAAGAACTCAACTAAAAGGCACTATATAGAGCTCCAGGACTTTGACACTCCATGAACATTCACCTTTCCAACACCCCAACCTCTCGGAGTGGTTACCGAATTAAATCGGTCATAAAGTGACTTTGACCGGCCGGTGTAGGTCTTCTCCCTAGCTCTGGGACACTGGGCTTCAGGAGTTTCCATGACTCCAACAAACAATTCTCCCGAACTGTCGAAATGGAAAACTCCTAAATGGATGCTATCTGGAGATTCATTACTTCGACACTTCGAAACTTCGGGATTCAAAATATTTACCCGCAACACACTCCAAATTTCCCAAACATCGAACTGGAAAACTCTCAGAGAATTCTAAGATCGACAATCGATGCTTCTTGCCAAGATATATGGATGAGATCAAATCCAGGACTTTGGTACTTCAGGCTTCGGGAGTTTCCACAACTCCAACTCGCTATTCTACCAGACTACCGAACTGGAGAACTCCCGAATGGATGTTATCTGAAGCTTTGTTACTCCCACGCTCCAGAACTTCGGGCTTCGAAAGATTTACCTGCAACACACCCTACATTTCCTGAACGCTGAACTGGTGAACTCCCGGAGAGTTCAGGGATCAAGGGTCCACACTTCCTACCAAGATCTATGGCTGAGATCAAATCTGGGACTCTGGGACTTCGAGCTTCAGGATTTTCCACGACTCCAACTCGTTATTCTCCCGGATTGTCGAACTGGAAAAATATCAAATGGGTGTTATCCAAAGCTTCATTACTCTTGCGCTCCATAACTTCAAGCTTCAAAATAATTTACCCGCAACACACTCCACATTTTCTGAATGCCAAACTGGAAAACTCCCGAAGATTTCAGGGATCAATTCTCCACTCTTCCTACCAATATCTACGGCTGAGATCAAATCTGGGACTCCAAGACTTCAGGCTTCAGGAGTTTCCATGACTCCAACTCTCTATTCTCCCAAACTGTCGAACTGGTGAACTCCCGAATGGACGCTATCTGGAGCCTCGTTACTCTAGCACTCCAGAACTTTGAGCTTCAGAAGATTTACCTGCAACACACTCCACATTTTTTGAACGCCAAACTGGCGAACTCCCGGAGAGTTCAGGGATCGACAGTTCACGCTTCCTACCAAGATCTACATCTGAGATCAAATTCGGGATTCCGAGACTCCAACTCGCTATTCTCCTAGACTACTAAAGTGGAGAACTCCTGAATGGAAGCTATCTAGAGCTTCATTACTATGGGGCTCAGAAACTTCAGTCTTCAGAAGATTTACCCGCAACACACTCCACATTTCCAGAACGTCGGACTGGTGAACTCCTGGAGAGTTCAGGGATCGACGGTCCACGCTTCCTGCCAAGATCTATGGCTGAGAGGAACTTCGGGACTCCAGGACTCTGGGATTTTTAATTTTCCCAAGTCCAACACACGCTACCTCATGAATAGCCAAATGTCAAATTGAAATCGATGGATCACACTCCTCCCACAACCAATGACTGGGATCTACTCCGGAGCATCGGGGCTTCGACCACTTTCCAACGACTACCTATGAAATATCCCAAATAGCCAAATGTCGAAGGGATACCGATCAACGACCCCTAGTTCACTCTGAGATCTATGACTAAGATATGTTTCAGGACTTTGAGATTTAGGGATTTCTCCTCCTAGCAACACAAGGACTAAAATCTCCCAAAGTATCGAATCGTTGAACCGTGAGATCTACAGCTCAGATTCCACGATGGGATCTACGACTGAGATCCGTTTTGGGACTCCAGGCTTCAAGGATTTATCCTCCTAGAAACACCAAGACTAAATTCTCTGAGATTTTTGAATCACTGAACCATGAGCTCTATGGCTCATATCCCATCATGGAATCTGAGCCGTAGATCTGATGGTTCAGCGATTCGACACTCCGAGAGATTTTAGTCCTGGTGTTGCTAGGAGGAGAAATCCTCAAAGCCCGAAGTCTCCGGTGGGGGTAGGGGGTAATATTATAGAAAACATATTTGTACCATCTCCAACATTGAACTGGGATATACCACGAAAAACTTTCAAACTATATACAAAATTAAAACATACAAAAACTCTGCAAATGCACAGATTCATATAGAATAATAATGGAAATACACATGCAACACACACAGGAAAAACCCATAAGAATAAATGCATAAATAATGATGCAGCACATAATTTAACACACAATTGAAAATTATCTCTGATAAAAATACCCTAACTATGTACAGACCTTCCACATTCCTCCCAGCCTTAGAACACGCTTCTAAAAAACTCTCAGCAATGGGTCACCCCCAAGCTAGGAATAAACACCACCCGGGTAAAGGAATTCTTAACCAGGATGATGTATCTCAGACAACAAGAAAAACTCCATCATAGGTGCCAACTTGAACTGACAGTCTCTCATTCCCCACATGCCTATCCCACCCCAAGAAATGTGCCCCTTCTTTGATGAACAGTCCTTAAGCTTCCCCATTTCCTTTCCGAGGCTTCAGCAATAGGCCAGACAAGAAGTCTCATATCCATGTAGTTGCAGTATGGAACCTTCGGGAGATCAATTCCCATCAATTATCTCACCTGGAGGGAATTTACCACGGGCTTGACAACCTGTCTCTTCAATATCCCACATGCTTGATAACCCATTTCTTCACTCCAACTCCTAAGCTAACCAAGTACAGGTACAAGTACAATATAGGTACAATGATAGTAATAGGAAATTACATAGGAAAACTAAAAATATGTGAGTGAAAGAATGGAGGAATGATGGAATGATGGAAAATTCACTAAGTCCAAACTCTTTGTATTCATGTTCCCAACCTGACACTTGTCATGTTAAGAATTACCTTGGCCCACTTGTCCCCATCCTTATAACTTAGGATAAAATAATTATCCATACTTTATACTTTAAGGAATATTAATATAATATTCCTTCTTGGCTTAAGCTCCCTATCTTAGCCCCTTATCCTTAACTTTTATCCCCCTTTCCCTAACTAATGGATTTTAGTCTCCCATACGATTTTACATGGTTGGTGTGCCACAATGATGTGTTTTTCATTAATATTTTCATGTTAATACATTTACGTTTACATTACAGATATACTATCCTTTCTACATCCCGGCTCACCGGCCTAAGTATATTTGTATTTACATTTACATTTGTGGTTCAGCCTAGGGGTATTACACATGCACCAAGGGAGAAAATCCTTGAAGAGAGTAGCTCCTTGACCTCCTCCTTGGGAGGGTTATTTTTTCTTCCTAAGTATGTAGTTGATCTCCTCTCCTTGTGGTTGTAAGTAGTTATGGTTGTTGCTAGAAATATTATCAAGAAAGTAGGGCTATTGAAGTTTGGGGCAAATTTGGCAGCATTTACTTACTCTATATGGGTGATGGATGAAATGGAGGTGACCTCTTGGTTTTATAAGAAAAAGAGTTGTTAACCCCTTGACATGGTCATAATAAAAAAAAAAGGATTATTTGATCGTATCAAATTTAACCATTAATTTTATGTTTTTTGCATAACCACTTTATTTTATTTTATTTATTTTTCTTTTTTGGACAATTCCAAGAGTAAATGGTCAAAAGGGGGTTTTATGACCTAAGGAAATGTGTTTTCTTAGGTCATAATGGTGTAAAATTATGTGAAGTGGGTAAAATGAGTGGAATTCATACTATATGTGGTGTATTTTAGTAAACCTGGTTAATTTGGTCTAGGTGAACAACTTTTGGGTTATAACAATATTTGTTGCATTTTATATGGTATTGTTATAATAATAATATCACTATAACAATTACATGTTAAAGCATAACATTCACAATTGTAGCATTTTTATATACAATCTCATTTGCATAACATTTGCAACTATAGAATTTTTATATGCATTGGCATTTGCAAAGAATTTACATTTATAACAATTGCATTGTAAGATGCACATAGCATCACATTGTGACATTTATATAGCACAAACATTGTAACATATTTATAGCACAAACATTGTAACATTTATATAGCTTTATATTGTAACATTTATATGTAACAACATATAAATGTTATGATCTTCATGAGATATCATATGAAAAACACTAAAACCTTGGAAAGGACCCTAATTGTGACATCCATAGATGGCATCACATCTAGACCTAGAATGGAATAAAACCCAAGCAATGCATGTCCTCTTGTTGTTGTTGTTTTTTTTTTTTTCAATTGCATCAAAGTTGTTTCCATTTATGCATGGTGTAAATTTGAGATTAATATTACCAATTTTGATGAATTATAGGTTAAAATCATAGTTTGTTTCTATAAGACCCTTGCCTAGAGTGGCGTTAGGAACCTTCATTGCATGATCACCTTGGTGGTCAGTGACAGACGCAAATGAACATGTTGAAAAGACAATTATGTTTAGACGCCTTGTCCTATTAGAAAGGCGCACCTCGGACAACTACCTTGGCTCGTTCGAAAATCATACCTTGGATAGTCAGATTCCTTGGCTCGTGGCAAGAAACACTTTATATAGTTGGGTGCCTTGTCTCATTGGAAAGGAAGACTGAAAACAGATTCGGGTGCACCTGCAGACAAACATGGTGTACCATAGACATTGACGAGTCAGATGCACCAAAGGTGTTGACCATGACTTGGCTAGAGGTAAAGAAGGTTGTTTCAAGCAGAATCATCCACGTCATGCACTCGAGATGTTGGACAAGTTGGCCTAGAAGGCTTGATGATTTGGGTGCCTAGAATTATAAGGATTGATGGAGTTAGGCAGTCCACACTTAGTGGTTGTAATGGATGGTTGAGATGCCTTTGGGAAAACATTGTTTTGGATCGAAACCATGGGTCACACTCATCAAGCATACTCCATTGGGCATGCATACATAGGGTGCACAGTCACCAGATGCCTTGGGTTCACTTAGGCACAACTGAATGAACTCAAGAAAATCGAGAAAAATCATGTGGGCTCAAATGAGTCATGTGGATGGAGTTCACTTCAAATGAATTGAGACAGATTGGATGTGTTTTCCCACTTAGGCAAAACTAGTCGCACTTGCATGCGGTCAGAAAAAATGATTAGGTAGATAGGACGACCTTGACGGGTTTAAGACACCCTGGTGGATGGGATGACCTAGGCAAATAGGATGACCTGGGTGGATAGAATGATCGAAATGGGCTTGGAATCACCTTGATGGACCCATCATAGTTTGCAATGACATGAAAGAATGACTTGGTAGACAAGTCATCGAAGATGAGCAAGTTGACTCATTGACACTTGGGTCCACCTTGGGACAAAACATTCTTCACAAGGCAAGGAGAGATCATGTAAATAAGTGGACACCTCAAAGTGCTAAGGAAGAATAAAGAGGTAAGAGTTTCAAGTGTCACTCAAGTGTTCTACAATTATCTTGTTCAAGGTTTAGAATTCTTAGGTCGAGTTGTTTTGGCTAAGTGACAAGTGTTGGACATTGGATTCAATGCTTCCCATGAGTTTCGTGACATGGGTTAACACCCTCTTGTGGATCCTAACTTTGGTGATTGTGGTGGAAATTAATCCTACAGGTTTTGGTCTAATGACAATTGTGGTCCAACAAATGGGATCAAAGCAACAGGTCTCGATTTTTAAACTTTCTTAGCACACGTTGGGGGGGAGATTATTGGACATTGGGTTCAACGCTTCCCACGAGTTTTGCAACATGGGTTAACCTCCTTGTGGCAGATCATAAATCTAGTGATTCTAGAGGATATTAAACCTGTGGGTTTTGGTCTAATGACAATCATAGTCCAACAACGAGGAGATGGAAATAGGACCTGTAGGAGGTAGACCTGCAGATGCTTCAAGGGTTGGTTTGTATAAGGTTGTTGGGTAGTCTTAGTAGAAGGAATTTTTCCTTAGCTTCTTTGTACATCTATAATTGAGCTGCAGGAAATTGGCCACACTCCCCCATTGTATCATGTAACATTCTCATATATATAATAAGGTATTAGGCACCTAGCTTGGGTGTCTCCCATTCATATGCATTGTGTATTGTAGTTTCATTATGTATTGAATATTATTGTTCCTTGCATACTATTAATTGGCTAAGTGTTGTAATCTTGGATGAGTGTTGTATCATTGGGATGTTTTGGAGCTATGATTGGACACATGCCTAGTGTTCCTTGTTGGTTGAACTAAGAGTGTTATACTTGGTTGGGCATCTAGCTTGTTGTAGCCTAAGGTGAAGTTATGGGATAACCTTAGGTGAAGAGGCATAGTTTGGATATAGTATGCATAGGTTGGCCAAGACACTATGGATGAGGAAAGGTAGTGTTGCATGATTGTAGGTGCTAGAATGATTTGGGAAAACTCAATTCATAGAAAAAGATCCAAGAAGATTGCAGGTTTGTGTCAATTTGTATCATAACAATTTTGTGTTCATAGACTTGAATTTGTGATATTTTGGTGTGCTCCATTGAACAAGTGAAGGACTTGGAACATGGTATCAGGTCTTTGGATGAGTTTTCAGGAACTTGAGGGAGTGACAATGGTTGGTTTGCATGTGGAATACAATGATAGTGGGAAAGATCCAAAGAAGCCTAGGATGAGGAACAGAGTTGCAAACTCGAATAATCTTGTCGAGAAGATGAAAACTTCCCTTTGCAATCATAATGAGAAGGCTAAATATTTGGAAGAAGAGATGATCCACATGTTCTAGACTATCAATTCCACTATGCATGATTTTCAAAATACCACAGACGTGTTGGCTATGGGCATGTGCCTCAACATGGTGGACCAGTTGAAGGAAGTGGAGGAATTTTTGGAATCTACTGTGGAATGGGTCAAATATCAAGAGGAAACCATAAACATATTTAAATGAGTTCTTGCTAATGGGGAAATTTCATCTTCCTATGCAAATAAATATCAAAGAACTAGAACTGTATGATGGCACCCACAAAGCTAATTTACTCGATAAATTATATTGGGACATTGGGCGGTATTTGGAGTAGATGAATGAAAGATTGAATGAATCCAAGGTGAAAACTATGACAATGTTCTTGAAAGGTACCATAGATATTTCATGAAGAAACTAAGCGAAGGATTTGGTTGTTGGGTGCACTACGAAGAATATTGAAAACTGAGCAGAGATGAAAACTACCTTGAAGGATCAAGTTGGGATAGGGAATTGTTGATGTGTTTTCCTAACACCCACCAACTAGGTGATTGGGGTGCATATTCGAACTTTTTCCTCTTTTTAATGGAGACCGTGATTTTCATATTTTGAAATTTCCAAATAACTTCCATCTATTGATCATGAAGAACCAACAAGTTTTAATAATACAAAATCAGTTTCAGTATTGTACTTCTTCTTTATGAAAGGCCAATAGGGATGGTTTCTCTTTTGAACAAAAATAAAATAAAAGAAAAATATACTAAAATAAAGAAATTTGTAGTCTCCATCTTGTCACTGAATAGCCCTTTGTGTCATCTATGTCCGACATTTTACAGAATCTAAAAAAAAGGTCATATGCCCAAGCTATGCCAATTTTCTCCCACATTTTGCAATACCCCCAACACTCACTCATATCTATACTATTACCCCATACTTAGTCATTTTCCTTCCTCTCTACTCTTCATACTTAGTCATTTTTATTCCTCTCTACTCTCCATACTTAGTCATTTTCCTTCCTCTCTACTCTCCATACTTAGTCATTTTAAATCATTTTTCATTTTCCTTCCTCTCTACTCTCCATACTTATTCATTTTAAATAATTTTTCATTTTCCTTCCTCTCTACTCTCCATACTTAGTCATTTTCACTACTCTCCATACTCCATAATTATTCATTTTCATTACTCTCTATAATCCTTCATTTTCCTTACTCTCCATACTCCTTTACTAAGTCATTTTTCATGAATACGGATGTTGGGAGATTACCCCCCTACACCCATCCATTTACCTCCCACAACCCATATTTTCACAGTCCTCAGACTACCCCCCTACACCCATCCCTTTACCTCCCACAACCCACATTTCCGCAGTCCTCAATTTGCACCTGCAATTCTACATCATTCAAATTGCACCCTCATGACTTAGCTAATTTTACTGAGTTTTACACTTATTTTATTTTGACATTTTGAATGTGGGAGCTCATAAGTCAATTTTCTAAATCACTTCAACCTGCAAACCACATCCCTACATAATTCCCCACACTTAGTCATTTTTATTGAGTTTTACTAAGTTTTACACTTGACATTCTACGTAATCATATTTTCCGATATTATTATTTCATGAAATTATTCATTATATTCTTAAGTTTTATTCCCCTCCCCCTTCCTTTGGAATATTGGGACACATGGTAGTGAAGTGGTCCTATCATATTGGGACACATGGCAATGAAGTGGACCTATCCTTGGGTGACACTTGGATTATATTGATTGGACATATATTACTAGGCAGTGACTTGGCATGATGACTTGACAATGAATTGGCAACCAAAAGTTACACATTGCACAAGATACAAAGGGTTCCATGGATCTCTCTACTTGACACACAAATAATATGGGATGCCATTTTGCTTGTAAACACAATATGAGAACTATTCCACAATGCATGTGGGATAAATACAACAAATTTTCAAATCAAGGGTCAAGAATCCATGTGAGGAATAAATCAA
>SNQJ01S0162070.1:0-21505 GCA_010110895.2 Picea sitchensis
GGAGGTAGGTGGGGTAGAGGGTACGTGGGGGTATGGGCGTAGGCTTAGTGGAGTGTGACGGGGTGTGACTGTTCCACGGATGGTCCTTCGCCAATTGCCAGATGCTTATTATCAACGTGGCATGCACTCTTTGGTTAACATAGCGAAATGCATGTCCCGGTTTCAATAATCATTACACCACGAGCAGCATCTTTGTCTGTTGATAGATTATGTTTGAGATGGGAACCTTTCTGCTGCATCAGAAAATTTGATAGCTGAAGCCTTCATCTCTGTTACTTGCTTAGCTAGATGCTCTGTTTTTTGGCATTGCAGATAGTAGTTTATAGTCTACATAGGCTGAATGTAGGAGGTTATCATCCCGTCCACATAGAGGACCATGATCCATTGTAAAATACCGGTAACTTTCCCTGTCTGACTGTTTATGCCAGCCAAATCTATTGCAATTATTTTGAAGATCGAAGCTATTGTTTTCAGAAGTGTACTGTGAAAGCAATGGTGACGACGATGGTAGAATCAGTGGTGCAGTAGATGACTCTCTTAGTGTTGTAGCGGGAGAGCTCATATCCTTCTTTGATTTGTTAGTTTTTTAAAAAGAAAAACTCTTAACCCTATCAGTGTGTCTTAGATTGTTTCAGGGTATGTTCACAAGAGCCTGAGTTTGGAGAAATACAGGATATCATGATAGTGCGTGAGTCGCCAACAAATGAATTTCGCAGTACCTCTGTCCATAGGCCCAATATCTTTTGCACACCTAACTCATCCATTCTTTCATATCAATAGAATGACAGTGAAACACTGTATGACATGAGTTTCACAATTTTATCCTAAAAATAAGTATTGATTCGAAGAGATAACAAACAAAACCTTCTGTTTATCCGCGAGCATGGGATCATTTTTTTTCAATATCCTCAGGGATCAGACCCAGGTCCATACTCATTATTTTGAGGAACATACCCAGAAACATCAATCCCTTGAGAAGTAGTGGATGGTACACTAGAAGTTGTTGTAAAATTAGCAGGCGTGGTAGGCCTAAAAATGCTGCTCTGAGATATCACAGTTCCATCTGAAACAATACTTCGAAGAGAATTTCCTGCATTGGTATCTAAAATTAAAATTGAAGATAGACCCCCATTCATTACAATGCTATAAGGTGTTGAAAATGTTTGTTGATGCTGCTGTAGATGTGTGACATTCTTTCTTTGCATATTCTCAAACTGCTGATTTTGATAAAAATTGCATGTCCAGATTGTGGACTTTCCTGTCTAAAGGAAGAATTTTGGATCGGGAGTTCCTGATGCAGTAGATGATGGTGGTCTTGCAATTTTCGTTTGAGAGAACCGCTGAGAACGCCCCTACCTTCTACACTGCTTAGAAGAATCTGAAATTTGTCCTGGGAAAGGCACAGCCTGCCCACAGGGAACATTAGGAGAGTCGGCTATATTTAGATGAATATCTGCATCGGTAACCATAGGCACTTCTTTGTAGCTTCCTCCAGAACTGAAGCTCTTTTCAATGCACATTTTCCCTTATTATGTGTCTGAATCTCTGAAATAGAAAGAAATATATGATGACCAGAGAGACAATGACTGCGAGATGGCCACACAGGCTCCAAACATTCACACCGATACATTCTCTCATCATAGTGTATTTTTTGTTTCCTCCCAAGATGCTTGGGAACTTCAGAAGATTCAGATTCTAGACAAGGACCAAATTTCTTTTCCAGAAGCAAAGCAAGGACCAAATTTCTTTTCCAAAAGAAAAGCAGTCTTGGTATACCAGTGGTCCTGCGTTTGCCACATTTCGTACAACTAGTTTCATAGACACTATCAAACCCCAACCGCCTTGGAACCATGATTGATTGCTTCCATGGCATTTTTGACCTGGCTCTTGGATGTTGTAGTGGCCGACTGTGGCATAACCTTCCATGCATGCGTTCTCTTTGCATTGGACACCTTGCAAACTGGTTCGAATATCCGGGTAAGGAGTAACAACCACGCTTTATATATATCTTTTTATCTTCAAGTACATCCCACATTTATGCAGGAATTGAAGTTTAGGTGCTTAAATAAACCCATCATTACATGCTTTGTCAAGGAAATGAGCCCAAGGCTTCAGTCATTTGGACGAAGGTCATGGCGTTAACGCTTGTCTCCGTCAGTTGGTGGCATGAAATGCATACATATCCCTTGGTGTCTAGGCATTAGAAGTTTGGCCTAGGGCCAATATAATTTTGCTAAATATTTTGTTAGTCTTTATAAAACCCTGTATAAATGCCAAGGCCGAGGGTTATTTTCACAACTCACGTAAATAGACTATAAACCCACATTAGGGAAAATAAACCCACTTTACATTTACCCACAAAATAAGACTTTGCCTTTCAAACCACTTCACTTTCGGCCAAAATACACCGAACTTGTTTTGAAACTTTATGCTAAACACTATTCCTATGCATTTGGTCAATGTCATGTTTCATCAACAGCATCGTGGAGCAAACACGTAGTGCCCGAGATATTATATATATTTAAGACTGATTCCCATAACTTGGGGTGATAACAATATGTTCTGGAGAATCAACAAGCATACCATCAATAAAAAATGATTGAGGTTGAAGGCCATATTGCAAATCAGCCTATTGTTATTTAATTGATTTAGGAAAAAGTCATAATTACATTACCCCTAATTTATTTGAAATATTTCATTTGAAGATAAGTAAACATGAGAAATCATGGTTTGTTCAACTAGCTAAAGGGACTAAAAGTTGCATTGATGAGATAGTAAAAGGTTTCCCATTAGATATGAAAGGTGTCAACACTAACGAAGATTTGAATATAATACCACTTGGATCATATGATTCCCTTATTGAAATTGATTGGTTGGATGTGCATCATATTGTTATATATTTCCTTAACACGACTTTTACTTGTCATGATGAAGAAGGGAATAAATTATGAGGATTCCACATCTCTATAAGGGATATTTCACCTTATAGATGAAGAGATGCTTTAGGAAGGGACATTAAATTGTATGCATCTCATGTGGAAGAGGCAACCAAGTAAAAAATCTCAGGCCTTAAGGACTTTCCAATGCTACACAAGTATGTATATGTGTTTGAGGAAATACCCGCTGTGTCACTTTCACCAAAAGAGATATAGATTATGTATTGATGTAATGCCAAGAGATACACCAATATCCAAGACTTCATACATAATGCGTATACCATATTTGAAGGAGATGCAAATGCAGTTCCAATAATTGTTAAAGAAGGGGTAAATACACCCAAGAGTGTCATCTCAGAGCACCAAAGGTTTCCTTTAGAAACAAGAAAGATGGAACCTTGAGTTCTATGTGTTAATTTTAGATAGCTAAACCAAAGTCACCATGAGGAATAAATATCCTCTACTTGAAACTAATGACCTCTTTGATTGTGGGTAATGATGACCTCTCAGCCTATTATTCCCACAGGTGCAAAATTAGAATTAAAATTCTACAGAATCTATAGAACTCGTGTTGATTTTAAACTAATGCACGGGCCCAGATTTCCTCCTTTAATAGAGTTTTGGAATTCTTTGTTATACACATAGAGTGATTTACATAATCACCTTTCATATTGATGCTAAGCTCCCCTTATTACCACGATCAAGCATAGTATCCATGCACCAAACCTCTACTTTCCATATCCTTTAATCTCATCACATGACCGTGAGTTGTGACCAAGTGCTAATCACCATCAGGGCTTACTTTCTCCATAGACCATCGGGGCTTATTTTCTCCATAGACTCTCGAGATCTTCTTAATAAGGAAAATTAAATTACATTCACATGAATTTCAACTCAACAAACTCTATCATATGGAATTCTTCTAGAACTCAATAAAAATAGGAAATCTCCAATATCTCAAGCTTAGGGAACCCACTCTCATGGAAAATCAAAATATCCCTTAGGCCTAATCAACAGGGTTATCTTAGGACACAAAATGTCCATGCATCAAACTCCCAGGGTTAAAATGCTCTAATGATCTCTTGATCATGAGTCTTTATTTGTTGAAGTCATCCTGGATCCCAAACCTTATGTTGTTTCTCACTTGTCTTGTTTCCTTTCACCTTGTGGATATCATCTTTCTTGTCCAACTGCAATTTATGGTTGAATGTACGTATCATCCCATGGTATCTCCATCTAGACTTATTCATCATCAGTTTTCACATTTCATCTATCTCAATGTCCATCTATTTCCTCTATTGGTTTTTTCCTACACTTGGACTCCACTCATTTTCTACCAACTCTTTGGTCTTCATCTCTATGTGCTCGTTCCATGGAAATACTCCAAAATTTTCATTGTTCTTTTGGAGCATAAATTCACCTTCCCTAGAAAGCTCTACATAGGCCCAAAGGCTTTCTATAATCCCGCCTTACGTTCAATTAGCATGAAAAGATAATAAATCTTCTTCTCCTCTTGAGGCATCAATTTCTTCTCTCATATCAGATATCATTGAATACTCTTTTTCTGCAACAACTATGCAATATCCTTCAATCTTTGGACTAATCAACCACTCCTCTATCAATATTAGTTCATCTTCAAAATATCTTAGCATTATATTTGAATGTTGTTCTCCAACTCCTTCATTTTCTTTGTGGTTTTCTTCATAACCTACATACACACACCAATGACGGGCTTAATTCATGAGAATCTTAGTCTCATTTTGATTCAGTGGATATTGGTGGCCACCCACCCTTTCCAACTCCCTCAAAACAATATTCTTGCAATTTACTATTTTAGTAGTTTTGTGTTCCTAAAATTGGGGCCATTTTGAGGGCTCAAATGAATTTTTTAGGATCGATCACCTTAAAGATAGTTGAAGGATTTTATTGATCCCCTAAAATGAATATCCTCAACGACACCCTTTCCAACGGAAAGCTATTGTTCACTCCAAACACAGATTGTATTCCAAAGTTATGCCCCTGAAGTTGATACACCAAACTACCAAAAAGGGAGTCCACAAAACTCAAGGATTATCTTCTCATGTTAGGGTTTTGTATTTTATTTATGTTAAAAATGCCTTTAGATCTCCTTCATTGTAATCATCTTCCAAGTGGAAATGTGAGTAGTGGACCATAAAGAAAATAAATACAAGAAATAAGCTTTTAGAAAGAATATGGTGGGAGGTAGAAGGATCAACAAGACATGGTAAGAAGAAAAAAGGAGTTAATGGCCTTCTGCTAAAATTCTCATGAAAGAGGTGGAATAATCCAGGGATGAAGTGGGACTTGATAAAGAAAATAAGGATGTGATCAAAATAAACTTACAATGATGGTCGCCAGGCCCTTCATTTTCTCACTCAATGTCTTTTATCATTTTCATCAACGGGTACAGAACCGCTCCCAACTGCGGTTCTTGCCCTTCATTTTTTAGTTTATCAATAGAGTTCTTGAACCATTCTTCGATGTAAAATTTCATTGGTGCCACGTTTATCTCATTTCATACTCTAATGTTGATTACCTTTATATGGTGGGTCAGCCGAGCACCACCCAGGTGTTGTGTGGTCTTGGGAGTAATAGCCAGAACTGCAGCAGCACCTTTTTCTCAACGTGGGACCCCTTCCTCCTCAGTTTGTAAATCTTAATTAGCACTAAGTACCGCCTCTAAGTCGCCACAGTGTGACGTTTTATATTCTTCTTCTCCTAGAACTGTGTGGATAAATGAATTGCTAACACCCACTGCTAACATATGTTCCACAAAGACTCTTTTAGGGTCAAACCCTCTAATATTTTTAGCATACTTGAGATTCAAGTTGTATGGTTTACAATTCATCAATTTTGTTTATATTTCTGAATACAAAATCCCTAATTTTCCAAGAGAAAGGTATGAATTGATTTTTTGTTTTCATGAAAAGTGCAAACAAAAGTTATATTGCCTTGCAACTTTGTAACAAATATTCTGGGCCGATATATGACATGTATAGCAGCGATTTTCCTCAACCAAAAAATCCCCGCTGATAACATTGTAATTTTCCATTTTCTCCAAAGTCCCTTTTGTCTGACGATGAATGTCCCCAGATGATAATATTTTGAACAAGATGACTTGAAATCTAGTAATATCTCTGTGGGATGGTCAAGGGACTCTCCAAGAATTCGTAAAAAGAGATCCGGAAGCATTTCATGTTTTTTCAAGAATTCCCTGAAATCTTCGCCTTTGAAGGTGAGTGTTGGATCTAGGAGTTTCGGCATTTCAAAGCATGTTCAATTTGAGGAAAAAAGAGAGACGGGATAATGGTATTGGAGTTGAATCATTTGTTGGTTTGGTATATACTTCTCTCGATGCACCAAGAAACCACCTCCTTACAACCAAAAAACCTCAGGGACGCAACCCGCACGAGCGATTCCGGGATCTGAAACCAATTCTTTGAGCGTATGGGGATGGATAATAAGAGTACGCTCTAGAAAATTGAAAGTTTTAGTCCTCTAGTCCAAAAATCTTCAAAGTATCTCCACAAAATGTTGTCGAAGTTGTTGCTCTCCATAAGTTGACTTAGAGTGTTATTTGATCCGGAGCATACGGAAAATGAGTGATTGAGTAGGATATACTATAATATTCCGCGAAATCATGGTTTAGTCGTGGTTTAATAAGAAATTCCTCGAGTCTTCTACTATATTAATGACACCTTTTATGGTAACTTACAAAGTAAGTTATTATAATTAAACCATGTTGCCGTAATTTGGAAAAGCCAAGGTGGGGGACTCGGATGGGAGCAAGTCAGTATTTGATTTCCGCAACCAACTCCTGGACTATAGAAGGTAGAAAATGGCTAAGTAAGCTGTAACGCACGGTCGGATCAATATAAGAGAGATGATACTTAGGATCTCGGGGTCCAATGGTTAAAGCGCAAAATGGATCTTTTGATGTAAAATGTATATCACTAATATGATGGAAAGCTTGACCCCAATTCAACCCAGAACTACAAAAATAATGGCTAAGTATAGGATAATGTGGTAGTTGGTTGGACTCAATATGAGAGTGTGGATTGATATGAGGATTCACAAGTTCCGCCAACCCAGGAAGCCATTGTTTTGGAACAACTACTAAGTAGTAACTAGAAAGGGAGAATAGAATGGAAAAAATGAAAAGGGGAATTCTAGTAAGTGCAGAAGAGGGAAAAGAAATGGACAAAGTAGTTGGGAAAATAGAAAAGGGGAGGGAAAATTTCAGAAGCGGTAATTGATCTCAACAACAGTCTAACCTGGGACGACAACCCCTGGTTGTCAAGAACCATAATATCTAGTGACCAATGTTTCCCAACTACATACATGGAGTCGAAAAGAATATACAAACCTAAAAATAAAATTATGTACAAATGAGAATGAGAAAGTATTAGAGAAGAAATCTTTAAAATGTTTCCCATTGATAGGAAACACATTATTTTACCCCTTCATGTCTTGGTTAATATAGGGATTTAAAACCCAAGATACTGGACGCATGTATGGTCCATCTAGAGTGCTTTCAAACTTCAGATGTAACTGGATGGTCTCTCCTTGGTCTTTACTCCAAAGTGGCACCAAATTTCTCTCCCTTGGAAATTATTTTACAGCTTTTTCTTTGATCAAAATATATTTTTACGTTTTCTATTTCCTTTGGATATAAGTTTAGATTTAGGGTTTTTTCTTCATTCTTCTTCCAAGTTCATCAACTTATTGATTCTCCTCTAGATGGTTAAACTTGTTGGAAATACTAAGACAACCTAGAGTATTATGTCAATTTTTATTGTTCTTAAAAAATTCTATGCCTATTGAAATATCATTAACATTCTCCAAGTGATCATTAATATTATGCAAGTCACAAACAACAAAAATAATAAATATCAATCACACATATGATATACTACGTAGACAAATATTATTCATGAGGGAACCCATAAATGGATAAAACCCTTTCTTCTTAGAATGATAGGAAGTCTTTAAGTTCTATACATCATCAATTTTTGAGCACCAACTCAAAAATGAGGCTACAACCTATTCCTTAACAAGTTGCAACTCTTGTTGAGAGAATCGACTCTCTAGTTTCTCTAGCAACCCACTAGAAGGAAGCACCAACTCCCTGAAAGTGTTCAACACCAACTAGATGGAAGCACCAACTTCCACCACATCAGAACTCAACCGCATAAGTCAAAACTTGCTGAGAGCACCACCCCTCTGCTTTCTCTAGCACCCACTCAGGCTGAAGCACCAACTCCTTAAGTGTTCCATCACCAACTAGACAGAAAGCATCAACTCAAATACACAAGCACCAACCCAGATAACGTATATATAAACAATGTCTCCCTTGAACCACCCTACCAATTCCATTTTTCTAGATGCAAACCGGATGGAAGTTACAACTCTCATGTTCACAATTCCACTTGAAACCGAGGATACCAGTCCCTCCTAGCACCACCCTACCACCTCTAAATATATAATCTTTTAGTTTGTTGAAATTTATTAAAGTGATACGAACAAAAGGCTTACCAATTTACTTCACCATTCTTCTACACCTCCTTATGCCTCAGACGTTGTCTTCTTGCTCGTATATTCTCAGTGGCTTAAGTTCTTGTATAGCCCGTTGCTTTCTACCATTTGTTCTTTGTCCAAATTTTATGTTCTTCTATCTCTCTATTTTGTCCTCGTTCATGTCAAGGTCATATGTTTCTACAGCTCAAATCAATTTTTAAGTGAGAAACAAATAACCTTCATGTCAATGCATATTTTCTTTTTATTCTTTGTTCTCTCACTATCCGTTACACTGCATTCCAACGCTAAAGTTGGGAATTCTTAAATGCTCGAATCATGATTCCAACACTCGTGAACAATGATTCAACTGCCGTAAACAATGATTTAGTTATGTAATCAATCGTGAATCTGCTAATCAAGAAAACCACGATAAAACAACCTCTTCACCGATTCGGGTTTGATCAACGCCGCTGGATTATAATGCATGATTTTTATTTTTCAAATGCATAACCTCTCGTGTGTAAGTTTCCTATCGCTAGCTCATTCCCCACCAATGTGACCTTGGGTGATGATAGTTATCATAGATCATGCATCAGGGTACGTACCAAAGGTGGTTTTGTGATCAATCCAATCGCTTTCCCCACAATTCACCATGAGATATCCACATATGTTTTCCAAGACCCTTGGACAGTGGCTCTTCAACATTCTTTAAAGTTCGCATCATTCAATCCCTCGTTTATCAGCGACGACCATCGATCTCATGATATTGATGGTGCTTCTAAACCGGCTAGTTCATATCTATCCTTAAGTTTTGTAGATCATATTCAACCTTCCTAAATCAATGATCACCGTGGATTTACTTCATGATCTAGGCTCTAGGAGTTTCAAATAAACCTTTCTTTTCTCCATATGCCAATATTTTGGAGTCAATGATCTACAGACACCTATCCTTCTCTGGCACCCATGGCTCTACCTCTACTTCAAAAATTTGACCTTTCAACAAGATCAATGGTTCTATGGCCCCTTACTCAATTCAACGATCGATATATCCTTTGCTACTCCTAAGCCATGATTTCACCTCCTCAACCGCCACGCCTCCCAAACACTTTAGCTAGAGTCCACAAATTCTACCATGCTTCCTCCTCAAATCAACGGTTCCATTCACTTCGGGACTTTGGCCTTTGGGATTTTGGGACTCTTTCCTGCGGGACTTCAATCCCTTTCAAGACTTCATCCCTCTACCCATCTTTGTTCCTCTTCGACACTTCTGGGCTTCTCTGCGGACTTTACTTGGTCCTTTCACAACGCTAATTCTGGACTCAAGATTTTAGTCATTTGTTCGTGAAACTTCCTCGGGTAAATCTCTCGAGTTACATAACATTACACACGGGCCACCGCTGACCTAGTATGTGTCATGTAGTCCATGTCACCTGCTGATGGTTTGCCACATGTCTGCTGGACGTGGTTCCACATGTCCCTGATGACATGGCTCACCACATGTCCTTGTTACGGTGGGTCTACCACATGTCCCTGAATCAGATGGTTGAGGCTTGTACTTCTCAGTATTTACCCTGAGTCCAAATATTTATGCCATGTCTCTTCTAGACGCCTGCATACACCTTTAGACGACATTTGACACTTGAGATTTACCTGACAATCATGACTAATACTCATTTTCATATGATCAAGATCAAGATTTATTTTGTTCTCCAACTCTCCCAGCTTTGGAATTTCAAATCTCAAACTTAAACTTCTTTAAGTGATTTCTCAGTCATTAACCAATACCACGTATCCCTCTGATCCTAGTTTGGTTGAAATTTAACTGCTTCCAACCTCTTCGGCTTCGGTATTTATTTCTCAAGTTGAATTCTTGAAGTGATATTTTCTGAAGCGTAGCCTCCTCACATATTTACAACCAAAATGAATGTTGTTCATTGATCATGATCTTAGATCGACGCATTGGATTTGTTCAAGATGTCGCTTTTGCCTTGGTTTTAAATCCAACAAGACACCATCTTTGTTTATCCTATCCTTCCACTTAATTTGATTCTATAGTCATGGAGACTGATAATCTAATTTCAAACCTCTCAGCCCCGTTTATCCTATCATTCACTTAATTTGATCCGACAGCTGACGAAGATTTGAGTGATCAAATTCTCAATCATTTTTCCCTCTATGAACTTTGATCTCAGATATTGTCTTTTCACCTCGGCTATGTTGTTCATGTTTTCCATTGTTGATGTTGTTCTTTCCATCAATGACAAGCTAATCACGACCTTCCTCAAAACATGCCAACAATCTCCTTTGCATTGATGGCAACCTTGAATGGTTGTACTATTCTACTTATACCTCCAATTGTATTATCTGCATTCAATAATTTTTCTCCCTTTGACATCAATGTCAAAGAAAACATCGCAGTTGTTGTACGGTACATTTCGAGGTATCGATATCTCAACAACACATACTCCCCCAATTATATAGTCTATTTTAACTGTATAAATGTGGTCACCAACTTATGGTGTAGATATCAAACTCGAAAGTTGTTGTAAGCGGTCAGTGGAAGATAAGTAACTGATTCCTTTGATGGAATATAATTCAACCTAACAACTCCGTTATAACCGCCTTTGAGAAATGGTACATTATTTTTATATTCTTAGTATTTGAATGAAGACTGAGTTCTTTGGAGACAATCTAATGGCATTGGTGTTATCGCAGTGAAGTGGAATGGGACGATAATTTTACCTTCAAATCTGCAAGAGTTTGAATCATCCATATATGAGTACAACAAGTAGTAGCAAGAATGTAATGGCCTTTGTAGTTGATGAAGAAATAGATCCATGTTTTACTTCAAGCCATGCAACTAATGAATCACCTAAGAATGCACCTCCATTGGTGCTCTTACTTTCATCCAAACAATTTTCTCCGGACCAACATCTGAATATGCAGTGAATTGAAAATTATGATTTCTAGATACCAAAGAACATAAGTCATTATACCCTTCAAATATTTGAATATCCTTTGGATGTACTACTAAATAATCCTTATTTAGGAGCTGACTGATAACGCCCTACCATTCCAATAGCTTGCATTATATCAAGACGGGATGTTGTGATTTACGTAAGACCCATTTATCATTGATTGATATGTTCTTTCATCAACATTAGGTGAAATATCATCTATATTGAGATTTCAACCAACCACCATAGGTGTACTCAATGAGAGGAATCTTCCATCTAAAACCTCTTTAACATCTCTTTCAAATACTTTTCTCAGAGATAAATATCCCAGTAACTCGATTGACTGTAAAACCAAGAAAATATGACAGCCTATCATGGACATCTCAAACTCGATCTGCATTGAATTAGGAAAACCGCTTAACATAAGGGTCATTAGTACATTCAAAATAATGTCATCTACATAAACCAAAAACAAACAATAAAATCACCTTTAGACTTAATGTACGAATCAAGAATAATAATCTCTTGAACCCTTTGTCCTATAGGAATTTTTCCAGTCTATGATACCAAGTTTGTGGTGCCTATTTCAGTCCATATAATTCCTTTTTCAACTTACATACATAAATAAGATTTATATATATCAATGAAAACCTTCTCAAGTTTCTCCACATATACTTCTTCTTCTTATATCTCCATTAAGAAATGTTGAGTTAACATCCATCCGATATACTTTAAAGTTCTGCCATTACGTACAGTGGGCAAGAAATATTCTTATGGCTTCCAATATTGCTACGGACGCAAAAGTTTCATCAAAATCCGCCATTCAACTTGTGCATTACCCCCTTACGTAATTCAATCGGATTTATTCTTAACAATTTGTCCTTGTTCATTCATTTTATTCTTAAACACCCACTGATCCACTACATTCTTTGTCATGTGTCTAGGGGAACAAGTAAGTTCTGGCATTAGCTCTTTCTCTCAATAAGGATCCGCCTCATTCATTGGTTTTAACCAGTTTACATCTTCACTTGCTTCATTGAATTTTTTGGGTTTCACCATGGATATGAAGTCTATATGTGATTTCTCGTTGTCTTTGATTATCCTTTCTTCGGGTTTGTACACCTTTGTCTTTCTCTCACCACCATCCTCTGACTTTCGTGATGATTCTTTTGAGTAATTCTAGAGGAGGATTTGATGTTGTTTGTTGATTTGAGTTTGCCCAAGTATTTGCATCTTCATCTAACTCGGAGTCTTATTGTTCTCATCTTTGAGGTGTGTTCATCTTCAACTTCAACTATATCCCTTCATGCTGATTCAATGTTTCTTGCCATCTCGTAATGGGATTTCTTTCATCAACCTTTTATGTCAATACAATCAACCAATTCTATGTAGCCTCGTGATTATAAATATCATCATCTCAGACCTTTATTGTTTGTAGTATACCCTAGGGAAGATACCCCCATCAGCCTCCTGCTATCATCATATTTTTCAAGATTCTCATCATTATTCTTGATATAACACTTACTCCCCAAAGACTTCAAAATGCTTGATTGAAGCAAGTCTTCCAAACCATAGTTCATAAGGAGTCTGTCACTTTGTAATTTAGATGAGTTTTCATAAGAATATGTACAAATGTATGAATTGATTCTACCCAATATATAAGGAGCAATATTCTATTCATCATTGATCTTTCCATCTACTGGACTGATTCTATATTATGCCTCTCAACTACTCCATTTTGTTTGTCCTTGGAATAGTATACTCTTTTTTGATCCTATGTTTATCACAAACTCTTTGAAGTATCTTCAATCAAACCACCTCCTATCGACCTTTCCTGCTTTTGATTCTAAAATGGTGTCTTTAAACACTTTGAATTTTTCAAATGCTTCAAGTTTTTCTTTTAAGAAGGGCAACCCATGTAAGTCTGTAGGAATAATCAATAATAATCAACATGAAATAATTTATTTTCCGCTGCATCTTCCTTCCCCATGGTCCACATAAATCCATATACCAACCTAAGAGGTTTCTTTTGTTGATGCAAAGTTCTCAAGTATTCTAAACTTTGTCTTAGTAAGCTTCCTATTTGGCAAGGTTTGTATATAGAATCATATGGCTTTTATACATTTTAAGCATCTTTTAACGCCCCCATTGTTTCTAATACTATAAGGATCAAAATTTGGGTGTCCATGTCTCCCATGCCATAACCAAGTTTCATCATACTTGGTTAAGGGACATTCTTTCTTTTCTTCTTTCTCAAAACGTAGACATTGTTTTTTGTTCTTATGTCTTTTGCAACCAACTGTCCTGAATTCATGTATTGTATTTTGTCTTTAGAAGTGGAAAACAACTTTTACATCCCTCTATCACAAAACTCTTGACTCACTCTCAAGATTATGTTTCGTAATTCAATTCAAACAACACATATTGAGCTTTACCTTTGCTAATACTTAGGATTTACCTATCATTCCTTTACCTTTTATTTTTCCGGTGCATCATTTCCAAAAGTTATCCATTTTCTTCATTTAGAGACATAAACCTAATTTTGTCTCTAGTCATATGTTTGGAAACATCCATTGTCAATATACTAGGGGTTCTTTTGTCTCTTTGAGCTAACAACACTAATCCACACTTACATTTTCTTTCTCTTCAAAACCCTAACATTTACAAGCAGAGGTGGATTCAAATATTTATTTATAGTTCCTCCTTAAGCTTACTAGCCTCATAGCCTTTTATGTCCATAATTGTGGCAGGTGTAACATTTTGGTTCTTTGAATAAAGGATCATAATGATTTGTATGCTTAACCCATGTCTTTCCAACCATCACATGATTTGTATTCTGTGATTGTTTGTTACTTGATTAGGTCTCAACCTTTGTTGTGGAAGATATTTATTCCTTGAGTTCTGATTGCTCATATCTAAATATTAAAGAATGGTTTACATCTTTGAGACCAAAGTTAGAACAAAAAAACAACATCCATAGAAAAATCCTTTGTTCCTAGAAAACAAGCTGTTCCC
This sequence comes from Picea sitchensis, assembly GCA_010110895.2. NCBI lineage: Eukaryota > Viridiplantae > Streptophyta > Pinopsida > Pinales > Pinaceae > Picea > Picea sitchensis. The sequence continues at coordinate 14,447 of SNQJ01S0162070.1, forward strand.
TTTGAGTGGGGTCATTTCCATTTTTTCCATGTTGATGATTTATTTGAGCAGAGGGTGTATTATATATTTGTTCTACATACATTCGCTCCTCGTAATTTTTTTTTCACTCCTCCTTGGTGGTTGATTATCTCCTTTGTTTCCAGAAAGGGTTGTTGTCAATGATTGTAGATTTGACTAACTTGATGGATTCTCATTGCTTGGTTGACCACTAATTGATCCATATTCATAACCCAAACCACTTTTCAACTTTGATTCCTTATTGATTCGGATCGGTGGCTAACCTTCTGGAGGCTTTAATGTTTCAGTTTTATTCTAATGGTATATATCTAAATTCTAGATCTTTCTAACAACCACTACTTCAAATTTTCCGTAGATTTTACATACATACCTTCAATCGCTAATTGTTGTTTTAGAATATCTTCTATTTTATTTGTTTCTTATAATTCTACTTTTAACAAAAACAAATCTCCACTTGGTTCTTTACCATTATTTTCAAAATTGGAACAAACAATTACTTTGTTTCTCTTCTTAACTGAAGTCTATCAATTTCTTCCAAAGAAATGATTAATTCACCTTCCATAACAACCTGCATGCCTTCTTCGTTATCAATATCATCACTTCATAGTGATTTTTATCATAATCCTTCTTTTTCCACATAAAGTCATTAACCTTTATCTCACAAGAATAATCATTATTTTGTAAGCCTCCAAGAGTCATCATTGTTTACACATAAACTTTTCTTTTTACCAAATCTCTTGGATTTGTACTTCTTCACCTTCAGAGTTATGGTACTTCTTCTTGTGTGGAAAATTATATTCAAAGTAACCTATATTTCCATAAGCTGCCCTTGCAAGGGGAACTTGTCTTGGTAATTTTGTCTCCATCCTTTCTCTTTAGTCTCTCTCACAAATTTTGTTTCCACTTCACTCAAGCCTAATCTTATTATTATCTCTTTAAATGTTGTTTCTCCAGAGGTAGGTTTATCTCTTACTAATCCCTCACTTCATAAGCAGTTAGAGTTCCTAGATTTTGGACTAATAGACAAAATCTTAAGATCATTCAGCTCTTCTATTGCAGAACCCCGATTAAACTAACTATATAGATCTTAAAATCTTTTGAACTAAAATGTGGCTCTAAATTCTCTCTACCCAGACCTCTTCTATGGAATTCAAGCTCCTCAACCTTAAGAAATATTTATTAACCCATCCCTATTCATCTTAGTTGTTCAAAATGGAACTATATGTCCTAAGTTTGGATATTTTACTTTCTCATTTCCTTCATAACTCCAACAGCTTTATCCCACATCTCTTTGTAGAATCAAGTTGCATTACTTTTACAAATTCAACTCTAGCAAGCCCACTCACATAGCATTTATCTTTGGAAGCTAGTACAATAGGTTTTGTATATCCAGCCTCTAAAGGTCCTAAACATCGCACCTATGGCTATAATAAAGGTTCTCATTCCCAGTCCCAGATGCAAAATTTGTTCCACTGCCCAGGAGGCTTATTGTCGAAGTTCCTCTCATGACTCATGTTTAAGCTTACTAATATACCTTTTAGCTAAAGCGGAACTCCGCCTCGAGTATCACACTTCTTTTGGAAATACCAGACAACTCAGAGGGGTGAATAAATTGTTATTGTGTTTAAACAATTTTATGCCTATTGAAATATTATTATTAATGTTCTTCTTCAAGTGATCATGAATATTATGTAAGTCATGAACAACAAATAATAAATATCAATCACAAATATGATATAAACAAAGACAAATATTCATGAGGAAACCCATAAAGGGAGAAAACCCTTCTTCTTAGAATGATAGTGCCTTAAGTTAAGTGTATACATCATCAATATTTGAGAACCAACTCAAAATGAGGCAACAACCTCTTCTTTAACAAGTCAGAATCTCTAGGAGTCAGAACCAACCCTTTGGTTTTCTTCTAGCACCCATCCAGTGATATTGGTGGCCACCCACCTTTTTCCTACTGGCTCAAAACAATTTTTCGGTAATTTTGGCAATTTACTATTTTTAGCGTGTTCAACTTCCCAGGGCCATTTTGAGGGCTCCAAATGAAGGTTTTCATAGATCGAGGGTTCTAAAATGATAGCCAAGGCTGGCTGAGCTCCCCAAAATGAATCTCCTAGACGCATACCTTTCCAACGAAGCTATCAATATTCCAAAAGCCAGCCACCCCTGTGAAGTTGATGTACTCCACTTTACCCAACGGCCCATTAAGGACTTTTACGCTTTGATCTCCTAGGGTTATGTTTTGGATGTCTAGGGACTTTGAATTATTTAAAAAAGGCCCTTTAGAGCCTCATTATAATCATCTTCTTGTGAATGTGAGTAGTCGCCACATCTCTTCCTCGTGAGATAAGTTGTCACTATTCTAGCAAGTCTTTCACTGTATTTTTACAGCCTCTGCATACTTTGATTAATAGAAATCATGTATTACTCAGAGTATATGTTTATGGTTGCATCTCCATACTGCTATATTATTGAATATCCATTAATATCTGTATTCTTATTATATTCCAATTTCCATATTCGTACAAAATAATCCCATCAAGCACCCACTAGAAGGGAAGCACCAACTCCCTCGGTATTCCAAACACTAAACTAGATGGAAGCACCAAATTCCTGTTACACATTGTGTAATAACCCTGTACGTTGCAACTTCTTGTTGAGAGTAATTCAACTGCATAACCTACAACTTGTTGAGAGCATCTAAATTGGGTTTCTCTAGCACCCACTAGAAGGAAGCACCAACTCTAAGTGTTCCAACACCAACCTGTATAACATAGAAAACCCCCAAATACAAAGGAACCAACCTCGTATAACGAGAACAATAAGTCCCTGGTAACTAATCTTACCACTCGGTTTTTCTTGCTACAAACCAGATGGAAGCTACAACTCCTTGTGTTTAAGCACACACTTGAAACTCTGAGGACACAGTCCTCCCTAACACCACTTCCACCCTCAAATATAAATATTTTCTTGCTGAAACTTATTATAGTGATACAAAGATATCAAAATATTTACATTTCATGACTATTCTACTACATTGCTCTGATCTGCCTGCATCAGTTTCTTCCTACTCGTGATCTCTCAGGTTTCAAGTTCTCTTACAGTCCGTTGTTTTCACCATTTTTTCTTTGTCCATCTTATGTTCTTTATCTTTTCATTTTCTCCCTCATTTCATGTTGTGATATACATTGCTTATAGTTCAACTAAATTTTACAGAGAAACAACAACATGTCTTTGTCAATGACACACTTTTCTTTTATTCTACTATCATCATACGTTACACTTCGCATCTCCAACACTCAAGTCGGTAATCTCAGGGCTCGAATCATGATTCCAATGCTCATGCAACAATGATTCAACCTCGGGCTTAGGAACAATGATTTAGTTAGTGTAATCAATCGTAACTGATCAAGAAATCACTTAGATGAAACAACAACCCTCAATCGTAAATTCCCGTTTGATCAACATCGCTGATTATACATGAGATCTTATTTTTCAACATGTATCCTTCCTCATGTGGAGCCTAGCAAATAGCCCTTCCCATCTTCACTCCATGTGATCTTGGGTGATGAATCCTGCTGATGATTTAGGATAAATTCTTCATGGCTAATTTTTCCATGGTTTTTCCAAAAACGGTGATTCGCTATTTTAAAAATGATTCGCCTAAATTTATAGGATAAAATTATTTACCTAAAAACGCTGGCAAAATTTTATAAAACCATATAAAATACTTAGAAATTTTGAATATTTTACAAAAATATCACCAAACATTTATAGTTGACATGCTGAAGGGATCGCAGATTCTAAGGTTTCTACATTTTAAAATAAATTTCCATCCTTAAAATCATCCCCATGATATCATGTGACCATGCGATTGGTGTGCTCGCCAGCATGTTTGAGATCAATCCACTTTTCACTCGCACTACTACGTAGCTTCCAGTTTATACTTTCCAAAACTCGCGGTTTTGATTGCATCCCGCCTTCAAAATTTTGTCTACACCTTCAATCCCTGTAATGTGATGGGACCATCAATCTCATGATATTAATGGTGCTCCCCAACTGACGATTCATATATATCCTTTCAAGTTCTGCGGATCAAATCTAACCTTCCTAAATAAACGCTTTTGTGATTTACTCTCGCGGATTCCTAACTAGGAATTTCAAATCTCAAAACTTGATTTTCTCCGTACGCCAATCTCCCATAGTCGATGATCTGCAGACACCCTGTCCTTCTAATCGGGACGGCTTTGTCTCTACTAAGAATTTTGACCCCAAACTTATCAACGGTTTTCCATACCGCTACTCAACCTAATGGTCGGTGATCTCCTCTAATCTAGGGCTTCCCTCGTGGATTCCAATTTCAACCTTCACACTCTCCTAGGAATGCCTTTAGTCGAACCACAGACTCACCACATGTCCTCCTCAAATCAACTGTCATCGTTCACTTTGGGAATTTCGTCTTCTCGAGAGAGTTAGTGGACTCCTGCCCCTCTAATGGCCTTCGACCCTTTGGGCACTTTGTCTCGCGGACTTCGTCCTTTCATTAATTTGGCCTTTACACTTCGCCCTTCAGAATCCTTTGAACAAAGACTGAGCTTTTTTCATTTGTTGGTGGTAGGAAACTCTCAACTAATATCTCTGAGTGATGTAACATTACACACGCCACTTGTTGACCTTGCACAGGTTGAGTGGTTGCCATGTACCTATATTGACATGGTGGTCTAAGGTGGTCCTTGATCATATGGTTCACACATGTCCCTGATGAGGCACCTCCGCCATGTCCCTTCCCGCTGTGAGGTTGTCTACCATCTTTGAATCAGACTCTGCCAGACGATTGAGGCTTATTTTGGGTCTTTACCCAAAGTCCACAAATTTACGCCATGTCTCTTCTGGATTAGACAACCCATATCGACTTCACATGATCCAACGCTTGATATTTACTCCAGATGATCTTGTTAGCAATAAAAAATTCCTTGCAATTTATTTTGATATCATATCATAAGATGATAATAAGGTAAAGATTTATTTTTAAATCTTTAAGTTTTAAAGTATATAAGATTAGCTTTAAATCTTATTTTCCAATGAAAAAATGATGTGGCATCTCAAAATATACCAAAAAGCAAATTTTATATTTCACCGTCTAAATGAGTTTTTCACAGTGTAGTAAGCCGGTGAAAGTCTCCCTTTTCACTGGCTAAATGATTGTTTTCACAGTGTAGTGAGCTTATGAAAGTGCAGGTTTTTCAGTTGATAAACTGCCTTGGGAAAAATCAATTTTCTGATCCGTGGAGAGTCTTTTTTACATGCTCAAATAGTCAATTGCCAACTAGGCATCCTAATATTTCCAATGGTACCTTCATATATTCATTTAGAGCTCGGGAAGGCAATCAAACGTTCCCCACAAGATGAAGCATCATTTTCAGAAATTTTCCAAAATGTATTATTTTGCTCAAAAGGTCAAATTCGACTTGGTTGAGTTTATTAAGGACCATATGATGATGACTAATAATATATATTATCAAATATCATCCATGAGTGCAGGTGGCACTTCATTTGATCAATAGAAATATTCTAGAGATCAAATCCTAAAATGTAGGAATATGACTAGATTTGGAAATCTGGATTTTCTTGTTTTAATCACCTTCTTGGGAGACAGATTTTGATCATCTAGAAGAGTATTTTTCGAAACCAAATGATTTATTTCATAAGAACGGACATCTCTTCAATAACCTCTCTCAATTTTCCTATATCTATTGTTATTTGTGAAATATAGGTCAATCTTTGAGCACCATATTTCCAGAAATTAAATACTCTGTTTTTCTTGTTTTAGTCACTGTCTTTAAGGACAGATTATGATGAGTTGGAATACTATTTTTAGAAACTGAAGGAGGTATTTCATAATAATGGACTTATATTCAATATCCTTTCTCATTTTCCCAATATATATTGTGATTTGGAGGATATAGGTGAATCTTGGAGCAACATTTTTCCAAAAATTTCTATCTTTTCTAGCCACCTCACAATTTCGAATTTGAGATAAGAAAAGAGGTTATCAGATCCATCTTTTGAGGATCTTGAAAATAAATTGTAAAGATTATTTAAGCTCATATATGTAAGAGGCAAGGAGGGGAAACGGTTTGAGGATTGTGGTTCATTTCCTTGAAGACTTGTATTTTTATCCTTTGGAAATAATCATGAGTATATCTTGACATCAAGCTTCTTTCACTTTGTATGTACAAATTTCATTTTCTTTCTTTCCAAGTCTGTGTATACTCAATGACAGAAGGTTGTCATTCCATCTCTTCATTGGTATATCCGACTTCATACTTTGCTTCTGATGTTTGTCTCAATTCCATATAGTTGTCATCCTATTGGTGCATTCATAAACTTAAGTTGCAAGTATTTATTTGTTATATCCGGTCATATGTTTTATGTAATCTTATATATGTTTATGTTGGTGTGAAGAGTATCTTAAATATCATTACTGGCCATTCACATGTGATGTTGTATAAGTATCTCTACTGGTATAATGGGTTTTCTCCATCTTTCCACAGTTTGATTTAAATCTTCTGAGTAGCTTAGTTGAAAGCCTTGGTCTTTCAAGTGAATTATGTATTTCTAAATGGAGGTGGATTTATAATGTCATCCGATTTGATCCTTTTTCCTTCCATATTATTGATAGTTTAAGTTACCAAGCTTACACCCTTCTATAGTCAGGGAGTGATTCCTTGGAGTGATAACAAAATGGCGTCGTTGCTAGGGAACGAAAGTGAAAGCAGAGTTTCCCTAGGAGAATGACATAGATACGATTCTTGATGGCAGACAAGAGACATACATAAAATTTGACTGTTATCATTTGCCTGGCGACTCCACATTAAAGACTCCACTAGGGAGGATTCGGTTGACAGAAGATGAAGAGGTTGAATCCTAAATCAAGGTATCAATTCATAAGTCTTCTTCATGAATTGTTACTTTTCTTTATTAACTCCTTCATGCTTTTTCCTTTGCATGTCAAGAGAATTATTTTATGTT